>ML994148.1:0-39171 GCA_010093945.1 Delitschia confertaspora ATCC 74209 | reverse complement strand
AAAAGGAGGGAGCTGCTTAGAGTAACAAAAGGGCGTGTAGAAGAAGAGATATCTCACTTATGTCAACAAGGAAAGAGGAGAAAAATCTATGTACCTCTTCTAAGAGAACCAGAGGCTACTCGTCTCAGTACGACCTTGGAATATACCACTGAGAACGAAGCAACAAGCTTATACTGCTAGATGGAAGAGATCCAGATTATCTCTGAACCTGCATAGCCTCCACAAAATCCACCCAACTCTCCCCAAACTTCACATAAAAATCCTCATTCGACTCGGTGACAAACAAATATCGTCCTCTCTCCCGGAGCTCCATCACCAACTCCCTAATCTCCTCCCTCGGCACCGAATGCACGATATAACAGCATCTACTCCAACCATAGGGTAGCAACGAAGATAACCGCTCCTGGACTATCGCTGATTTATATTGCGCAAAGCTCTCTTCCACCACTGTCGTCGCATCTGGGCCTGAGGTTGCGAAACCTGCATCGGGAACTGTCCCGGGGTTATGAATAACCTGATATAATCAGTCTCATCAAAGCCATAGAGAGTTCACGACGAAGATAAAGTCCCCAGCTAATAAATTATAAAACACACACTTACCAATCTTTCACCCAACATTCCCTCCGAGCCCTTAACACACCGGTTAACCTCTTCCAAATATTCAGCCACTTCACTTGAAAACAGATTCGGTGTTTCGTCGAAAAAGACACCGCGCACGCCTAGACCTGGTATGGTGGACCACCCCGCATATCTCTTCACGTCCTGACACACCTCTTTGATCGATCGTCTACAGTAATTAGTGCGAACATACCCCACTGTCGTTATATTAGGCTGCGCATTGAGTTTGGGAATTTCACGACTGTAATTAGGGTCAGGGAACACGGAGGCCCCGGGGCCGTTGCGCGGGTTTAGGATTACGGTGAAGGAGAGGTTGGGGTAAGTGGATAACCTAAATCCAGAAAGTCAAATTGATGAGAGCGGATAAAAATATCCCGCAGTACATTTGAGGCATGAATAAACGGAACAGCTTACGCGCGGTACAGCTGCTCCCAGGCGCCGGGGAGTGGGTAGATGTAGAGCGGGAGCAGCACATTTGAGGCGGGAGGCATGATGACAGGCGGAGCGGAGGTTCCGATTGGACTGATCGTGCAGCTAAGTGTGGCTGGAAAAAATGAGAAGTAGTAGGTTATGAGTTTTTTGGGACCGGAATTGCAATGTTGTGCCAATGACAATGACAATCAAAGTTGTCCACAGCTCTCACAGCGCTATAAGGTTGCCCTCACCTTACGGCCGGTGCGGGTACCACTTCTTCATATGGATTGCATTCTCTTGGATCCTAAGTTTGATAACACATATACCATGTTTATATTAGGCTGTTCAGTGTTTAGACAAGCGGGTGCGATGCCTTAATATATTCGAAACCTAGATCTAAGCTCATCACTTCTGCTAGACTGCTAGCGTGAACCTTATGCTGAGGTTGTTTACAACGTTTTTGAGATTCTATGGTGGGGACTGTAAAGGCGATGATTTATGTGACCGTGCAAACGACCGGGAATCCAAGGCAACCACCCCGATGGAAGAAACAGAGCATGTCCTCACATTTTCGGTTCCGCAACAGAGTCAAGAGGACAGTTCTAACCGTTGGCCTTGTGAAGGTATTAATTGTAAGCGCTGGGCGCTTATAGCCTTCTCCATGGACCTCATCATAGTCGTCTCTGTACCGGACCGGTTGTATACGGAGCGAAAGACTCCGAAAGGTTCCTTCTCGCCATCCAATGACATGTTGCTCAGTTCCGCTTCCTCCGCTTGAACTCCTCGATCCAACCCTCCGCCTTCGACCTCGGCACCACATTAATCTTCACCAACCCATCTACCACCTCACACTTGCCACTGCCCAAAATCTTCCCCAAAGTAAGCTTCTTGCCAACCTTAATGAGCCCCCCAGCTATAGTCTCCATATAGCCTTCCACACTGTCCAACGTATATTCACCTTCTTGGTCCCATGGCACAGGGAAAATGTAACTGAGGTGCTCCCCTAGGGTCTCCTTTTCCCCATATGCTTTGATGAAGTCGGACTGTGCCTGCAGAGGATACAGCAACATTACCGGGAAATCAAGATTTGAGCTTGGATCCAACGGCTCGGACAGGTGAACAGTTGCATCTTCTAGGTTGGGCGCTTCCTGAGTTTCTCTGGTAAGGATGTTTCGTGATTTCAGGGCAAGAGCTAGAGTGGCTTTTTCTGCTGCTTCACGTTCTTCACGCTCTTTCCGGGCCTTCTCTACGGCTTCGAGATGGGATTTTCGGGCCGCAATCTTGGTTGACAGGCTCTTCAGGGACGTATTTGAGGGGTCCAGGGCAAGGCCTCGAGCACAGGCGTCTGATGCTTCCGGGAGCTTGTCGAGCGCTAGGCAGGCAGTACCAGAGCGATAGTACGCTTTGACATTGGAGGGATTCAGCCTCAGAGTGGAAGCGCAATCGTGAATGCAGGAACGATAGTTTTCTAAAAAAAAAAGAAGAAGAAAAAGGGTTAGACTGTCTGTTTGACATACGAGTATATTGCAAGATAGTAGTGGAGCCTACTTTTTTCCAGATTACAAAGGGCTCGATTGACATAGCACGCCTCTTCAGTCTCCTTCTCTTTCTTCGCTTCGACTTCTTCATCCACCTCAACCACATCCATAGTGCTCTCATCGATATCTTCGCCCTGTGATTTTTTCGGTCCCTTTAACGCTGCAATCGCTTTGTTGTAGAACTCCTTTGCGTCTGTCCAGTTCTTCGCTCGCGCACACTCATTGCCTTGCTGCCGGAAATTTTCGGCAATCTCTGCACGAGTGCCCTCATAAGCCAAGGCCTTCATGGCCTCGAGTTCTATGTTTTCGCCGCCTTTGCCATCAGTCTCATCTAGATTGGTCATAAACAATGGGATACGATTTATTTCTTGGAATAGTTCGTCCACGGATTGCGACTTCATCTCTGCCATGGCTGGCGGGAGCGCCGCCGAGGGAAGCTGTGTGGCCATGTTAAACTCCTGGTTGGTCTATATTTTATTGTTTGGGCGTCCTATCGAATATGAGTTCCATCTTTGGTGTCGTTCCTCTGCGGGGAAATTTTTATCGATATGCGGGGGCTTAGTCATCAAGCCGACTAATATCTATGACGACCAGCAGAACGCGAGAGCTTCACCAGTATCACTCAGCTCGAGTAGTCCGGCCTGTGAACAGGAGGGGCTCAAGATGATAACAGAAGGCCCTAAGCATTGGAGGGACGGACCGGGTACCTGCAGACAAGTCCAGGGTTAGGCCGGCAAACCCTCTGTCAAAACCAACCACATGAGAAACCCATATCCTTTAAGGTAGACATGTCCGAAAACCGTTTCTACGGATACTGAGTTCATGCCATATCTAAGTACTGAGAGAAACACGACTCATGACGAAGTTTGGTTTATACGCTGGAAAAAAACCTGATAGCATAGCTGGAAGAACTGCTCGAGCTAACCCAGAACGACAGAATTGTTGAGAATTAAGAATATATGGTCAATAAGAGGGGATAAAGGAAAAGAGGGATCACCGGATGCCAGGTTTCTTAGCTGTCGCTGGACATCCCATATCAACCACACTCTACAGTCCTTCGGACACTGGTCAAGAGGGTAATATGCTTTGTAGATGTCAGATGAGTGGAACCATGTTATTAGTGAGGCAACTTGGCGAGAGCCTCCAATACGGGAGTTTAGATGGTGGTCATAACACTCCGGAATTTCAGGCGCCTTTTCGAGAGATATCGAAGACGGAATAGCTCCAGGGGTGGCTGGTTCCGAAGTTCAGGATCAGAGAGAGGATGATGGGCCATGAAAAGAGCACGTCCCCGTTTCATTGAGCCCAAAGAGGATTAACAGCGCCAACTGGAAAGAGGGATGGTGGTTGGCTGGTAATGGTTGGAGATGGATGGTGATTCGGAGTCACAGGCGGGACTTGGGGAGAGGAACCAAATTCATTTGAGCATCACTGAGATGTATTGATTGGGAGTAAGAATTGCTCTGTAAAATATTGCATCAACTGAGACTCCTCTCTCTATCAAAAGCCAAATTACCAGCCTTCACGTGTTCCTGCATTTCGCTTGGGCCTGCGCGCGGGATGGCGGGATGCATTCATCTATTCATCTATTCATCTCGCAAAATGCAGGCGTTGCCATCTCGCTGGGCCCATACCCGATGGACGATGCGCGCTCTCGTCCACCCCACCCCATCACTCTGATGCAGCTCTACGCGGGCGGTCCAGCATCTCGCCCACGCTAAGCGGACAACCTCAGGCCCCACCGACTGCCACCAACCTTCCCCAGTTCAGGGCCTCGACAAGCAATCGTTTTTATTTTTCCATCGAACAACACAAGCACAGTGCACTCCGCGTCCTGCACCCTCAAATATTCACACTCTGCAATCTTTCCTATTCGCTCTGCTTTCGCCGTTCTTCACCCCCCCGACCGTTGTCCCATATCTCGCTCGTGCCCCCATGTGTGATTCCGCCGCATCCCCAGCTAGAGAGAGACATTTCGGTGGGAGCCCCGTGCATGAAGCTTCTCCTCTCTCGAGTCTTCTTCAATCATCTTTCTCCTTCACTCATTCCGCTTCCGCGTCCTCATGCATGTGCTACTGGTTTGACCCCCACTCTCCATCATCCTGCCGTGCCTCCTCTAGGCGAACGTCCGAGTCCAAGAGCTTGTGTTGAGCCAGCTCATTTCAGCGTGCTGCTGTGTCCCCTCCTTCATATCCCTTCCCCTCTTCACACCTCAACCAATTCTCAATTGGCCTCCCGTCAAATACCAAATTCCCATTCCTGTTCCCATTCCTTCCATTCCTTCCATTCATTTCTACTGTCACTTACTCCTTCTTTCTCCAGACAAGACGGTTTTCGGTTCATTAAGAGGCATTCAAGCCCCGAACATCTTATACGGCACATAGGCATGCATTAGCTCGACGGGACATCAGTACCACTTCTCCGTGGTTCTGGGAATAGTAGGCTTCATATGGTGTAATAGGAATTCTAGGCACCATCGACGCTCAATCTTCGACAATGGCGACCGATTACTTTCAGGATCACGAATACGTGACCAACCAAGCATTGCCTTCGCCGGCCGGCACTCCGTACTATTCATTATCTCAACGGTCCTCTCGCTATGGGACTCCAGGCACTGGACCGTCGTCCTCGCCTCCGCCGCGTCCACTGGACGACCATGACGGGTCCGACTTCGCCAATGACGAGAACATTTCCATCCTCGATCCCCGACGTTTTACCCCCACCCTCCACGCATCACTGGTCTCCGAGATCCTTTCTCTGCGCCGCGAGCTGGATTCCAAGCATAAGTTTATCGAAGACTTGGAGACCAGTCTAGAGGCCACGCGGAACGATAACGATGCCCTGGCAAGCCAACTCTCTGCGACCACCAAAGAAAATCGTGCTGTGAAGCGACAGTTGGAACAACTGGAAAACGGGACAGTTTCGGCCATAGAAGAGCTCGCTGGGGAAAGGGACAAAGTCAAAGAGACGACTGCCGATCTGAAATTGAAGCTCGAGAGCACACAAAAGAAACTCCGGAGCCAAGAGGATGATTCAGAACGTGTTCATGATATGTGGGCGCGTGAAAAGGAAGAGTGGGCCGGAGAGAAGCGGCTACTGCAACGCCGAGTCCATGTTTCGGAAAGCCGCTTAAAGCAGATCTTGGAGGAATTGGCTGCCCGCAGTCCCAATGAAGAAGACGAAGAGACGGACACGGAGGATATTAAAGACGGCGGTGCTGGACATGAAAGCGACACATCAAGTATTCGGTCGTCTCCCCAGAGGAGAATGTCCAGTCGGCTACCGAGACACTCGAGGAATCAAAGTAATGGCAGTTATCGTAGTATCGGGCGCAATTATCGAATGTCTTATATGAGTGGCATAGGCCCTGACGGCAGGATGGGACTCAGTTTGGCAGACGAGCTGGCATTCGACGAAGAGGAAGAGGAGCTGGAAGAGCTGGAGCTTGATTCGGATGACTTCCCAGAGCATGAGATGCGTGCGAGACGGGCTCTAGAATCGCGACAATCCATGAATCCGGACGACAAGGCGAAACGAATATTGGGACTACCGGTCGAGCAGCAGGAAACTACGAAAGATGTATCCGCGTATGCAACCGAAGCAGAATTGCCCAGGCTGAATAGTACCTTTCCAAGCTTAGCACCAGCAATACCGCCCCGCAATTCCCTGCGAGAGTTCACCACGCCCATTGTACCTCCGAAACCGGAGTATGTCGATACAGGCGTACAGTCCTCTCCGCCATCGTCCCCTATGCGGCCTGGGTCAGCGGCCACCGCGAAATCCGAGGAATCTGGACCTTCGATCTCAGAGGTGGAGGCGAACCAAAGCCGAAAGCGGACATCTGTCACTCTGCGTAGCGCTGCAATGTATACTTCGCGGTCAACAACAATGACGTCTAGTTCGTCCCAGACGGCCAAACAGCCGTTAAGCCCGCCTGAAACCCCGAGGTTCCTTGACTCCACTTCGGAGACCCCGACGACACCCACCCTCAAGGCGGACGTTGCCTCTACGTCAACCCAGACCGAGCCTCTCGAAGAGAAGCTGTCTTCCCCTGTGCCGCCCCCTATCCGTGCTCCCTCGCCAGCACCCATTCTTATCCCATCCATTGCGATCCACCCCCCTCTTTCTGCGCCCTCATCCCCCAAGGACCCGATTCTACCACCACACACTAAAAGTGTGTCCACCCAAACTATGGGTGACCTGATTGCTCTTACACGTTCTGTTTCAATGCAAACCGAGCCGATTCGGATTGACAAACGACCCGTCAAACTTCCTCCGCACCTTTTGCCTTCCGCTATTTCGTCCAAACCTGGCACCCCTGAACCAGAGCAGAAACGGCCTATAACTGCTAGCCAAACATCGACTGCACGAAAGAACCTCCTATCTCTGCTTGAAAAGGCTGTCGATTCTGAAATCGAGGACCGTTATCCTGGGAACAATGACAATGGTCCGTTGTCTCGACAGACGGAAGATATTCTTCGACGACCGTTCCGAACGAGTAGCTTATTCGCTGGTTTTGAAGGGGCGTCCTCCGACGAGGAAGACCATGATGTCGACCTAAGCGATGATGATTTCCGGGCGCCGCAGATTATGCTCTCTTCTCGGAACGTCAAAAACGGCCGGGTCTTCAACAACCCTCCGACTCCTGTACCAGAAGACAAAGAAGTCGTTTCTTCCTCTCGTCTGTCCGAGGATCCCGCAGCCTCAGGGATGCGCTCCTATTCATCGAACCGCACCTCGCTCGAAAGAGCGGCTAAAGTTGCCAAGCCTATTCGAGGTTCTCTGACAAGACAACCGAGCGTTCGCCGTTCTGCATTGATACACAGCGGAGCTGCAGCGCACATGCATCGGTCTCGTAGTCCAAGCTTTAGCAGCATCGCCTCCAGCAGCCAGACTGGCGGAACTGGGGTAGTACCCGAGCCACCATTCCCAGTACCTACCCGATCAAGCTCGAGGAGAATACCCATGAGCAAGAGTGAAGGATCACAGAGTCCGACTCCCCGTGGTGGAGGTGGCTTTGTAGGAGGGCGAGGATATGGCGCCCGTCCTCATCAACGCAAAGACAGCTTACGCAAAGTCCGATCCGCTGCAGTGATTCAGAAGACTGGGCGCGCACGAAGCCGTTCTCCCTCTCTTCCAGCCCCGCCAGTCATGCCTCCGAGTCCCCAGTTGCCCCCGCTCCCGACGGACATGATTTCGGGCCAGCGCTTCGGCCATCGCCAACAGCCATCCACCAATACGTTGCAGACCGTGCCAACGAGCACGAACTCTCTTGGAAGCGCCGTCTCACAGACGAATGTCGTCGATGCTATTGCCACTACAATGGTGGGGGAATGGATGTGGAAGTACGTGCGCAAGAGGAAGACTTTTGGGCCCACTGAATCGCCCATCGACGAGAATGCCGCTGGTGTACGGCACAAACGCTGGGTGTGGATTTCCCCATATGAACGTGCTGTGTTATGGAGCAGCAAGCAGCCGACATCCGGATCAGCGCTCTTGGGCAAGAGCGGGCGGAAATGCAAGTCGTATACTACCCCCCTCCTATCAAGCCTTTGCTAACTCCTCCGTAGTGGTCATCCAAAACGTCTTCGACGTCGCCGACACCACGCCCCTCCCCCGAAACGCCGGCACCACCACCCTCTTCAACCGCTCCATCCTCATCGTCACTCCAGCCCGCGCTCTCAAATTCACAACCATTTCCCTCGAGCGCCACTACCTCTGGCTCACTGCCTTCTCCTTCCTCGCGCACTCCGGCTCCGCCTCAACCGGACCCGACATCGCGCCCCTCGTCCCCTCCGGTCCCTTACCACCACCTGCCCCCATCGCCGAGCTACCTCCCCGACAAGCTGGTGCAACACTCCGCCGCACCCAGATCCGCGACTCCGTGCGTCTGGCTAAGGGCAAAGCAAACCCAATAACTGCGCGTCTAGCCGCTGCCCGCGCCATCGAGCCCCTTCCGCCGGTCCCAGACTTTTACACCTCGAGCACCCAGGGCTTCGACAACACGCCCGTTGCGGACTCCGCAGAACCACCCAGCGTCCCGCGCGGCCCGCATCAGTATCACGGCCGGAAGAGGAGTTCCACGGGTCCGCGGGCGGCTCCTCCGCCCAGTGTTGCGGCGTTTAGAAGTTTCTCACACCAGCAGATGCCCAGTGTTTATTCGACTGGAAGTTCGGACTTGTATATGCAGCCGCCGAGTGTGCCATCGACGGTATACAATCCTACTAGCGTCAGCGGTATAGCCAGCAGCAGGACTTCTGAAGCGAGTAGTTCTGCACGGCATAATTTTTTCGATTCAATGGGGACGGTGAGGATGGAGGCTTTTATTGAGCCGATTTTGAGTGAGGAGTCGGCGCCGGGGCCGAAGGTTGGGATGGGCAGGCGACGCAGAAATAGTCAGTGGAGTAATGGGACGAGTGAGGTGAATAGGAGTGGGGGGTTGTATGAGGATTTTGTGCCGAATGGGGATTTGTTCAGGGGGTTCTAATCGGTCCTCTCTTCAAGGAGCACACCGATACTTCGACCGCTTTACACTCCTTCCTTACCTTTGCCGTTTTTTTTCCTTTGCATGGTTCTCTATGACCTTCTCAACCACATTTCATCTAGAGCCAGCCAGCGCTCTAGTACATGCATATTTTCTTTGTAATTTCTAATCCTTAATGTAGGTTCCCTCTATGGAGCCTGTTATTGTCAGTGGATCTCGCTGTTGCTTCGATACCCTTTATCATTTATACCCTTTTTCTCTCCGCGACAGTTATAAGTTAATGTATTTGTATTTTGGTTTAGAAGGGATGGTTCGAATAGGCGAGCATTTGGACAGTTGGTGCTTGATCAGGGCAAATGTATGGATAGCCCCTGGCACTGTCCACAGTCCCATCTGGATAGTGTTTGGGCTGCACGATTGGTGTCTAGTAAGCCCCAAAGACGGAGATGTCAATACTTGGCTAAGCTCATATATGCACCATGTCGGCTCCCGTCCACCCCTTTGAGTGAGAGGAAACTACTGCAGTGAGGGTTATCAAGGTTACACAACACTGGGAGTAAGTCATTGCAGTGAAACTTCGCAAGGTCGCGTAGATTTCATGTTAGAAATCCCGTCTAAGCCATTCAGCCAGCTTCAGTGGCTACTGCGGTATGGAATCTCTCTCTAGTCATAGTAAACTCTAGCATTAAGCAATCACTTCCAGGCGTCCAGAAACGCTCAACTTGCGGGCAAGGTACATTATCCTGGCGATATAGAAGGTAATATGTACCCAAGCGCTGTATATACCGTTATTATAGATGTTATATACCTGAAAGCTGTTTATACCGCTGTGATCAGTATCTCTTGGCGTTGTAGTGCGATTAATCTTCCAATCTTCCCAAGGTTGCCTAGGTAGCTGCGAAAAACTTGCTTACTTCTGATCTGTTAGACTCCTAGAGGGGATAACCTGCATGGCCAGAGAGAATCCAGCGCATTTGTCGTATTCACATCCCTTGGGTGGAAAAAAGCCACTACAATGAAGCCCAACAAAGATCACAATGAGTTCATGAAAGAAAAATCAATTGGAGTTGTCATTCAGCCAGCTTCGGTAGCTGCTGCGGTATGAAATATTGCAAAGAACCGTAAAGTATCCAGCCTGCTTGGACAAGCTAATAACCGTAACCAAAACATCCTGTTAGGCGGCCATCCGCGACCGCCAAATCAAACCCTTGGCCTTAAATGCCCGGGTCCCTTGATGTTTTGTTGGACATGATAATCATCTCTCTTCAACGCCAAACTATTCAACTGTGCCCACAACCGTCTCGCAGACACTTTGAGGCTCCGCCATTCCGAGTTGTCGTGGCATTGCTTCCTCGCCGTCGTCGTAGATTGCACCATTGTTGTTGTTTGAACCAGATTCGCAGTATTCGGTTTCGAAGCGCTGCGCCCACTGTTTGTGTTGGATGTGGGTGGTGTTTCCGTGCGGAGGCCCACAGGAGGTCTGCTGCTGACCTGCTGCTTCTCCTGCTCCGTGGGCCTCGCCTCATGCTAATCGATACCATGCTGGCGCTTGAGCTCTTCTAGATTCTGCTGGCGTTCGGCGAGATCTGTTTGTGACTTGGCCATCTTCTCTGGCTGGTGGTATAGCACTGTGACTTGTCAGTACGGAGATGATTGCCTGGACAAAGGTTCGGACAGGAACATACCGACAAGATACCGATTCTGGAAGTTGAACCCGTTCAGCTTATCGCAAGCCTGCTTTGCATCCATTACATCCTCATAGACGACAAACGCGGTACCCTTGGTATTGTTGGCGATTCCCTGGCGGATTTGGCTGCGTGAGTGTCAGTTATCAATGCCCCACTATGGCTAGAAGCAGACCTCAAGGTCAAAGTGTAGACATACCGGACAGGCCCAAACTTGCCAAAGAGGTCAAACAGTTCTTCCGGTGTGACGCTGTAGCTGTTGAAGGACATTAGAACTAGAATGGCCAGACGGGCATTACTTGAGCATATCAAACCTCAAGTTCTTGACGAAGAGAGCTCTATACACAGAATATAGGTTAGCAAGGCCCCATAGTGGAGGTGATGTAGATATAGGTTGACGACAGGGATAAAGAGAGGCAGCTCGGACTTACCGGTTGACTTCTGGGGCAAGTTTTCCGCTGCGACTCATCCTTCAAGTATAGTGCAGCCCTCAAAGTAAAGTCTTCGGATATAAGAAATGATGCGAATGGGGCCTGGTTGGGGTATCTAGTGTAGTGAAGGGTAGTGAATGTGGGAAACAGAGGGAGAGAATGGGCGCGAGGTGGAGAGTTGTCGAGAAGGTGAGGGTGGACGGCCGCTTTGAGCACGCCAGCACTCGCGGCCTTGGTCCGGTCACGTGAAACATACAGGCAGGCTTGGCGACTTCGAGATCTCTCCAATCGGTCATGGAGGTCAGTCGCGGTGGTATATGCTATTTGTTTTGATGATGATAGCTTGAACTCAGAGTTATTCCGATTGCAGATCATTACAGGAAGATATGTGTAGGATAGAGTAAACAGTATATGCTCCGTGGCACCTCCGTGAAAATAAAAGATGTAGAATGCATCTATGACAGCGCCCGCTACATGGTAGAATCGTCGCAGCGCAACCATCCTCCCACTCACCACAACGCACCCGTCCACGCAAGCCAACCCACTCCCTTTGCGATTAGACTGTTACCTTTACTTCTAACCCTCTTTTCGTTCCGCAGCCCGACTTCGCTCGTGCTGTGGCCAGAGAGCTTCACCTCTACCTAGGTGGTTTTGCTTGGCTCTGTTTTTGCTGGGCTTGTAACATACCTCCCACAACCTTTGCAAACCACCACCCCTCCCAACTTCTACGCGCTCTCCTCCGAACCTCCACCACTGCTCGCACAACCATTTCTTTAACCGATTCTAATTCAAAACTCCATCCTTCTATAGGGACATGCTGTCGCTCACCCTCCGCAATTCCATACCTCACGAGGCACCGTAGCTGTTTCGGAGGACTCTACTACCATCGCACCTCCGACTCTACCACCCCCTCCAATTCATTCCCCGTCGGAACTACAACCATGACCAGAGGTCGCGCCTTCAAGCCCGAGTTCAGGCTTGATCCGCCACGCTCTGGCACACCTCCTCCGCCGCTTGATTTCATCGAACCGCTTTCACCACTTCTTCCCAGCGGGGCCGCGTCGTACTTCGCCAGCGGCAACACTCAGAACTCCACCCACATTCTCAATGGCATAGCAGGAGTTGTGAATAACCCGCCTATGTTTGCGCCGGTAGATGGTGGCCATGTATCTCACCGCGCGGCCACTGCATCTCATGACGTGCCCTTCCAACCGGCACCGCTTCAACAGTCAAATGCTTCACCCGCTTTGGGGTCTCCTATCGATGCTCTTGCGAATGCTGCCGTTTCCTCTTTAGCTACGAGTCCGGTCTACGCGGATCATACACATCGCCCTTCCTTCGAAGCCATATCTCCCACTACCACCACCGCCGCGCCCCTCTTCCGTCCGACTCAACATATCACCTCCAAGCATTCCCATCCCGACGACACCACACATACCTTCCCTGAGCGGCCCACGAAGCGCGCTCGCTCCGAATTCTTCCCCTCTCCTCACTCAAGGCCGGTTACGAGCCACATTCCACCGAATCCATGGTCTTACAATGTTGAACAAATGGTGGATAGCGTTAGTCAGCAGTATCAAGAAGCCTCTCTACCGGCCACTTTTCAGGAAGATAGCAGCTCGAAGAGGTACTCGGACGCTCAACTACTCTTGTTCTTCCACCAAGGTGCCTCACGCCCGCCATCATACCACCCTCAAGCCGCACATACAAAGATACGGAGCTTCTCACATGCTGATACTACTATCCCGCATACATCTCGCCCCCTCGAAAATGGGTATTCGCATCCTGCAATGGGGCATCCTGAAGCCGTTGGGCCTAATAACGCATTCGAACCCGTAGCCCATTCGCACAATACGGTGGTAGACGTCATTGGCTCGGACATGAAAACGCCAGTCACTTCTGCTGTGCAAACACACACCCCTCCGGAAGAGTCTGCGGACCCTACCATAGCTCCAGTGGAACCCAGCGTGGACAATGAAGTCGAAGCGAAGAAGCCGAAACGGCATCAAGGATGGCCAAAGGGTAAACCTAGGGGTCCTCGCACAGGGCAGGCCAGCGGCAAGAAAAAGAAAATAATACCGAAATCAAAACCAGTGGCCGTAGCAGCAGCTATCGGCATCCCAGAGCAGCTACAGTCCCCACAAAGCCTCCCAACAGAAACCGCCGACGTTATTCAACCTGAGATCGTACCTCTTGAGTCAATTCACAAACAACAACCGCGCGAACTCACTTCAGATCCCCGTAGACATTCTTTATCAAGCTTACCTCTGCCCGAGGCACAGAACGAATCAACCGATCTACCGTCCGATATCCAACGAGCTCGCTCCGTTCCTTTACATAATGATAAAACCGACAGTTCACCGACTCAAATACTCGATTCTACGGCTCAGCCACTAAGTGATGGGGCCACCCAAATCACTATATGCGTTGGGTGTAATTCCTCTTCTTCACTCACCTTGACCGAAGAACGCCAACAATGGATCAGTTGTGATGGTTGCAAAGGGTGGTTTCATTTTGCGTGTGCCGGCTTCAAGAATGAAAGGGAGGTGCGAGATGTAGACAAGTTCTTCTGTGTGTCATGCAGCCCACAATTCGGCACAACAACACGTGAGTTCAATTGGGGTGCAGTTCTGGCATGTCCCTGACCAAGATACAGGAGTGCGCAAATCGACTAGGGCTCACACCGCAGTAGACTACGCTGGTTTAAACGAGGGCATTGTGAAGACGTCTGATGATAATCCGGAACATCATTATATCGCCGCCTTTAAAAATGGCGATATCCAGTTTACTCCAGAGCTCTTTGCTCGCGTACCCCCAGAGTATGTTACAGCAGACTACTTGGAGAAGACCAACGGGTTTAAGGAACCTATCGTCATTCCGGCAACTTTGAATCCTCGCCCGAAATTCCCAGGGCTTGATTTAGTTAATCCTGTCAACATTAAAAAAGGCCCGGATGAGCTAAGCGACTGTGATCTTGAGCAGTACGAGCTCGTTCAGGATGTTGGCCAAGACAAGATCGATATGGTGATACCCGAAGGACTCACGGTTCGAAGAGTAGCAGAGATGTACGGGCCCACAGAGAAAGTGGATGTCATTGATGTGAAAGTCCAAGAAGGCGAAGACAAGAGGTGGACTATGGCTAAGTGGGCGGACTATTACGAAGAAAAAGGAGAAAAGCCTATCCGCAATGTCATCAGTCTGGAAGTCTCCCAAAGCAAACTAGGCCGACTTATCCGTCGCCCGAGAGCGGTCAGGGATATGGATCTCCAGGATTCGATATGGCCAGAAGAGGACAAAATCAATGCGCCCAAGGTACAGTTTTACTGTCTCATGTCCGTTGCTGACTGTTACACGGATTTCCACATCGATTTCGGCGGCTCATCCGTGTACTATCATATCATTAAGGGGAAAAAGACATTCTTCTTCATTCGTCCCACCAAGCAGAATCTGAAGAAATACGAAGACTGGTGTCTTTCGCCCAGGCAAAGTCAGGATTTTCTTGGTCATCAGGTCAAAGAATGTTACCGGGTCGATCTCTCTGCCGGCGATACCATGTTGATTCCTTCTGGTTGGATACATGCAGTTTGGACCCCCGAAGACAGCCTGGTTATCGGCGGAAACTTCCTCACGCGAATCCACTACGGTATGCAGATAAGTGTTGCAGAAGTTGAAAAGAACACCAAAGTCGCCAAAAAGTTTCGGTATCCCTTTTTCCAGAAAATTATGTGGCTTGCTGTGCTCAAATACCTTGAGGAAGATCCTCTTCCTCAATCCGTAGTCGAGCTCTTCCGTACCGGTGGCCACTTTCGACGAGAAGTTCCAATTTATTGCCAACCGAATAACTTTGGGCACAATTCCATGCCAGGCCCAGGGAACTATAACGCTCGTTATTACTCAAAAGCCGAACTGGATGGCCTCCCCGAGTTGGTGAAGTATATATGGCGAACGGTGCTGATATCCCTTGGAAGAGTCGAAGGAATCACTGTCCAAACCTGCAATGCGGTAGCAAAATCAATACCCAAAGGCCGAGGTGAGCCTCTCACTTTAGCTAGGAACTTCGCGATGTGGACAGCTTGGAAAAGAGGGGATGACACTATCCCTGATTGGGCTCACCCCGATTTTACTCTTCCTGAAGCCCCGGATTCCAAAGGGGAAAAGAAATTGAGTGCAGCGCAAATCAGAAGAATGGAGCGCGACTCTTGGAGTGAAGCATACCGCGCTGCTAGAGCGCGTCAGTCACCGCGGACGAGAGGGGATGATACAATGTCTCCCGCTCGGGACGGTCCAATCCTGACCGCTCCCGCGCCATCTCCACTCTCCGCTGAATTAGGGAAACATCTGACTACACCTAAGACTTCACAACTCGGGCCCAAACGTATCGCCTGCGATGCGTGCAGGAAACGGAGGATCCGCTGCAAGCATAAAGAGGATCTTCTGGAATCCTCAAAGGGCGATCCCATCCCATCTTCCCCCTTAAGCAAGACGGCTACCGCCGGAGCCATGGCCCGTGAAGAGCTACCTGCTCCATTAGATCCAGTCGTACAGTTGGACGGTGAGCCTGATGCTCAGATAGCCCCTCGTCCGGTTTCTTCCTCTGCGCCTGATCTTTCCGCGTCAACGAACAGCAGTGCAGATACCGCAGACAGTAACGCGAGCAAATCCGGCCGAGCGAAGGCCTGTGCAGACTGCCGTAAGAGCAAGGTTAGTTATGACAAGACCACTTTCGCATTGTTCCTGGCTAATACTGCATACAGCGCCGGTGTATCCATGATGAAAATGGTAATGTAGATCCCGTCAAAGCTTCCGAGGCGCCTATTCCAAGAGGCTCAGCATCTAAGAAGCGGCGCATTAGTGAAGGTGATCCCGATCTTCTAAACGAAAGGATGCAACAGGAGCAGACCCCAAGCAATACTTTCACCACCGGTGATGAGATGGCTTGGGAGTATACGCATAACAGTCAGTATGTTCCAGACCACCTGCTCATACAACCTGCCTCCGCGCCCGAGATCCAGGAATCCATTGCCGTAGTTCCGCACATGAAAGCTAGAGAGCAGTCTCCGACAGACGACATCATGTTGGTAGATGACTCCGACCGGCTTCCCGAGGATACAGAGAATGTCATATTAGCAGCTCCTCTCGAGGTCCTACCAGTAACCGATGGAGTTGTATCATCGATCGAAGATCATCCAGAACACAATCTCCACGAATCGGGAGAGACGGCGCCCCATGTAAGTATGCTGGACTTCGAACAGGCTAGCCCGTCGAGACTTATATTCCGTCACCACTCAAACAATCATATGGGCCGTTCCTCCCCATTAACCGACCTCGCACGTAGTGCCAGTCCTGATCAGGTAGTTCAAAACCATGATACGACAATCGAAGATACAATGGCGGTAGAAATGGGCGCTCAACTGGCTGTCCCTCAGTCTACAGAAGGCGAACCAGGCGAGAGGAAACAAAGCACAACTCCACGTCCACTGAAGAGAAAGGCCAGTACGCCGAAGTCTGCGAAAAAGGGTAACATCAAACTGGAGCATAAGACACGGGTAGTTTCCACGGGAGTTGTCGATGAGGATCTTAGGTTGGCGTTGCAGCTGCAGCAGGAAGAGCATGGTTTGCGTAGGCGGAGTAAGTGAGCTTTGTTGGTTAAGAGGCCGCAATGAGTGACAGCAACTGAGCATGGAGCGTGGGTTATAATATGGTGATTTTTTTCTTTTCCCGGTATGTACGGTGTATACGGCGCTTTCACGGAAAGCATGCTTCTTCGCTTGTCACTCGGCTGAGTGAGGGCAAACGCGTTCTTTTATACCCGCGCACGGTCATCTCTGCTATAGGTATACTGTTCTTTTGGGTTAAAGGGGAGTCCTCTGTGTCTCATTTTTCAAGGACTGTTCGTGGACTTTTTTGAATGGGGTTTTCGAGCTGGGTCGAGCTGCTCGCAGCTAGTTGTCCTGTAATGCAGATGTGGGATGCTTGAATGAGAGAGGTGATAATTTGGATTCATTTCTCAAATGTCTACTTACATATTCAATGGGAATGCCACATATTCATGCAAGAGGTACACTTCGTGTTTTTTTGGTTTTTATATTTTCATTTCCATGCAGTTCGCTGTTTTTTAACGTGCAGTCTGAGTCGGGCGAGCTAGTTTAAGCTCGACACTGTAGATGCTGGAATGGTAAAGGGCATCAGTTAGGTGTACTGCATGAACTCGTGCGGCGACTCTTCCCCCTCCTAACTATTCCTATATACTATAGACAGCAGAATCCGTTGGTCTTCCATACTAATATATCGTCTTAAGATTTTGAACCGCGCTGCGCGCACGAGTTGTTGCATGTCCTGGCGAGGAGATGATGTTGATTCATTGGCCATTATGACTACTTACACAACCAACGCCGGTGAGAGTCGGGCGACAATAAAAGATCTGTCTTGTTTCATACTTGCGGATCATACACACAAAATAAAGGGATCAAAGGACTTGTGTCTCTCGCTCCAATCAGGTGTTCGATTGCACCAGATGCACATATGGCGGTCATCTCCCTCAAGTGAGACAACCCACGCAGCACGTGCTCCCCCTTTAAAACCTCCACCCCACGTCATATGCTGCAATACATCAACATCAGCGTCGCAGCCTGACATGGTCGGCATAGAGTCAGTAGAAACCCTTTGACCTTGATGATTTTTGCGAATGATGG
Source organism: Delitschia confertaspora ATCC 74209 (assembly GCA_010093945.1). Classification (NCBI taxonomy): domain Eukaryota; kingdom Fungi; phylum Ascomycota; class Dothideomycetes; order Pleosporales; family Delitschiaceae; genus Delitschia; species Delitschia confertaspora. The sequence continues at coordinate 21,309 of ML994148.1, read as the reverse complement.
GTGCATGCCACTAACGCAGCCACAGAGGAGAGGAGAACAAAGGGGCTTCTAATGTACGGCAGCTGCTGGTTTATATAAATGTGTACGCGTTGCTACTGATAATCATCACTTCTGTATTCCTTTCCATTGCTACTACCATCTCCCATAGTCTTCGCATAACCACACTGATAATAATGTGCTGGATAAACTTCTCCCCAACCAAAAAAGCCAGACCTCCCCCCTCCCATGTCCACTCTTCCTCCTCCATCGAAGAAATCGTCAGAATCAAACCTAGACGTCGCCGCCGCGCTCGTATCATCGCACCAAGCGTAACAGTCTGTTCCGAGCCCTCTTCCATATCCCACGACGACCACCATAATCATTTTCACCCCCCCCACTATCCCGTCTACCCTCATCATTTGCAACCCTCCCACCATATAGACCACCACTGGCATCCCCTGAGACTTCATGGCCACGGAGTCAAGATCGCGCACCCGTTGCCTCCACCTCCACCTCCCCCAAGCCCCTGTCCAGAGAAAGATCGTGAGGTCAGAATCCAATTCTCCCACGAGACCAGAACTGCGCGGATTAGTTCAGAACCTCAACCGCGTTATCGGACCGTCATAGCAACACCGATATCTGTAGGAAGGCCAACAACTAGTGAAGTTATCCGAGCATCAACAAGAGAAGCGTTGCGCGAAGTGAAAGTGCATTCGGGTTCCAAAGGAGGTAGGCTCCGGCGCGTGGCAGGCTACGAGATACTAAGCACGCAAGTGCCCTGGAGTTGGGACTGTGTGTCAAGTGGTGGGGAAAATGGACAGAAGTGGAAGCCGAGGACAAGGACAAGTCATCCGAAGTACCCCCCGTTCGGGTCTCCCGGCCGTTGGATAAAATAAAAAATAAATGGAAACCAGAAGAGAAGAAAGGTTGCACCAAATAGTGAGGGAGATGTAGAGAATCAAGATCCCAAACACAACAATATGAAACACGCAAGCTCAAGCCTGCCTACCCAGAACTCTTCAAGAGGCTCAGAAGTGTGATCTCGATATACATTTTCCTGAATTGCCTCTCCGAGATCTGAACCATGTGGTTGGTTATGCGACCAGTACATAAAAGCCCATTGGTGCGCCTTACCACTGCTAATCCTCACACAATTATGAGCGGAAATGTAAGGATCACCATCCAGTCTCGGATTGCTGGCAATCTGCTCCGCAACGTTGGTAAGAATAGGTGCCGTGATCAGGTCCACGTCTTCCTTATAATGCCGATATTGGGGCGGAGGATCCCCCCCTCCTTGCAGTCATTTGACGGGCCAGTGCTGGTTTAAGTAAGAGAAATCCAAGCATTTGGTTTGGGTTTAGAAGATGGTAGACAAGACGAGAGTAACTTTGCATTTACTCTGATCTTCGCAGACCACTCCAATGTGATATGCTATACCGCTTCGCTCCAGGCCGTCCCATTCCTTGGTAGTTAGGTCAAGACGTTCCATTGTCCGTATCGCTCCAGACTCCTTCCAAGTCACGGTCAGTTATGCTGTACTAGACTCCGGTCAGTACAGGAGTCCAAAATGTATATGAACTCCAAGAACATATTGGCTCTAGTTAAATGGACATTCAGCAATGATCTCTGCCGAGCTGGAGGGTTGGATTTCGCAGACATATTGATTAAAGCTCAGATAATGATGAGTCTGTTGAGGTTATGAATATAGTCAAAGCGAACTGCTTCACGGTGGGCCGTCAAAGACGACAGTAAGAGAAGTGACTAGGTTGAGAAGTTAGATAAAGTGGGTAGATTAAGGGAGATAAAGTGAGCGGATTGGGAAGTGAGATAAAATGGGTGAGTTAAAGAGTGAGAGAGAAAGAAAGCTTCAAGTTAAACTTCCAGCAAAAGGATGCTTCAAGTTGCATAGTGATGATGAACGTTTGACAACTTCCGCATTGACACGCCAAGACTTCTGGAGCTCCATGACCGCCGCCTGCTGGACATTTGAACAACCTCAACAGTCCACACTCCATCTCCCATCCACCCACCCAACTTTCGCCTTTATACCCCCTTTTTCTCTTTTCTCTTTTCTCTCAAACACCTATACACGATATCAGCCATGGATTCTCTGGTTTCCCAGTACAGCCGCCCGGTCCACAGCGCCGAGGGCCCATCTCAAGATGAGCACCAAGAGCTCTCCCAGACTACTCCCCCCCTCTCTCTTCAGTTCTCTCTGCCTCCGGTAGCCCAGGTAAATTGCTCCGAGGTTAATAGGAGCTCTCAAAAGGCTGATGATAGCAACAGTCCTCAGCTTGGCTCCGGGCCATGACCGACGACTACTCCAACCCAAACTGTCCCATCAAGATCGCACACGGCACAACCACACTGGCTTTCAGATTCAAGGGGGGCATCATCGTGGCGACAGATTCTCGTGCGACGGCCGGCAACTGGATAGCAAGTCAGACGGTGAAGAAGGTCATTGAGATCAACAATTGCCTTTTGGGAACGATGGCTGGTGGTGCAGCTGTAAGATTCCCGCCCCATATCTGTCTGGGGGCTGTCAAGTACAATAAATACTAACGGGAGCGGTATAGGATTGTCAGTACTGGTTGGCCTATTTGGGCATGCAGTGTCGTCTACACGAGCTCCGCCACAAGCGCCGCATCTCCGTTGCGGCAGCATCCAAGATCCTCGCCAATCTCGTCTACTCATATAAGGGCATGGGACTGAGCATGGTGAGTGAATTATCTCTAGTTGCAGGACGCAGCATCTAAAAAACATGTTTAGGGTACCATGTGCGCCGGCGTTACCCCCCAAGAAGGACCAGCTCTCTATTACATTGACAGCGACGGCACCCGGCTTGCAGGCAACCTCTTCTGCGTAGGATCAGGTCAGACATTCGCCTACGGGGTGTTGGATGCCGAATATAGTTATGATCTGGATGACGAGGCTGCATTGGAGCTTGGGCGGAGGAGTATTCTTGCCGCCACCCATCGCGACGCTTACTCCGGAGGTTTCATCAACTTGTACCACGTTAAGGAAGATGGCTGGGTCAAGCATGGCTTCAACGACACGAACCCGATATTTTGGAAGACGAAGCTAGAGAAGGGCGAGTTTTCGAACGTCACGGCGGATTTGGAGTAGATTTATGAACAGGAATATGGAGCCATAACATAGTATCGGCCTATTCGGGGCATTTTAATTGCCTCAGCTCCTGTAGTATCTACCAGCGTGATAGATGGATTGTCTTCCATGATACAATATGCCCAATGCAAACATCAACGGTATCCACCTAGAGTGTCCGCTTATGTTCAACCAAGAGTGTTCCTCTATATCTAAATTGGGTATCTGCTTGTGCCTCAATTGAGAGCGTTTCCCTATAGCTTAACCTAGAGTGCCAGTTTCTATCTCAACCCAAAGTGTCCCCTTTCTTCTGCCTCTCCATAACCTTGAGCACATCCGCCGCACTATTCTTATCCCCCTTCCGCTTCTTTGGCCCCCTCTTCCTCTTCTTAGACACGCCTCTCTCCCCATCAGCCCCCTCATCATCCGCTCCATGTCCCCTCCACTCCGACAGCTTCACCCGCTTATCTTCACCGTCCTCCGCATCGTCAAACCGGCTTGATCCAAAGCCTAGGTCCATGTCCTCCATATCTCGATCAGCAGCTGCGAGCAAAGCAGCGCGTTTTTTGAGACGGGCTTCTTCTTCGGTTTGCAGGAGTAAGGAGTCGGGGTCCATGTTGCGCACTTTTTTCAAGGCGGCGAGGACGGTGGCGTCTTTGAGGGGATCGATTGTGGTAGAGGTAGGGGTGGGGGCAGAGTCGAAGTAGTTGCGGCGGGATGGGGGTAGGGAGGTTGGGGGGTCCTGGTCTGCGGTGGTCGAGGAGGGCGAGGGTGCGCTGACTTCTCCTTCTGGCTCGAAGGTCGATCTAATCTTTTTTCTTTCTGGATCTGAAGTCACTCTAGCATTCTCCGAAGGTTGTTTCTGTGTATCTTCGTCTTCAGAGGAGTTGTCATCGTCCGCGACTAAACCAGCAAGTGGGTTGAAGTTGGATCCTACGCCCTCGAAAATATCTAAGTCATCGTCATCACCTTCTTCTACAGCTGGCAGTGGTGTGGGAGGTTTCGCTATATTTTTTCCATCATCTAGAACTTGATGGACCACGGGTACTTTCTCCTCGTCCTTTTTTTTCCTGACTTTCCGCTTCTCCTTGCCCTCCGCATCCGTGATGATCAGAATCTCCCTACCACGGGAATCTGTTTCTATCCTAGACGTCTCCCCCTGAGGCCCAATTTTGCGGAATCCCGGTCCAAGTGCTGGGTATTTCTTAGCATGTTCTGCGGCTGCTACTTCAGCTGCGGCTTTCCTTGATGCCTTGAGTTCGGCGAGAATAGCATCTCGGTTTCTCTTGACGCCGGCTACTGGCATAAGTGGTGGTGCTATTTCGCCCTTCTTCTCCGTCTTTTCCTTGACGACCGGTGCGATTTCCTGTTCAGCCAGCTCATCAAATTCGTCCTCGAAATCCGGAGAATTCTCGTCTGTTTTAGAAGCAACACCATTTAGTACATCCTCTCCCCTTCTAACGCGCTCGAGCAGCTTCCGGTCCAGGCCTCGGACAAGATGTGTCGCGCTGATGTCTCCGCCCGCAATTTCCTCGACCATCTTGTCGAACATCTCTCGATCGATTTCACCCTCCTTCAAGGACTCCTCCAGTTCCTTGATACGCTGAGTCCGCTCATCAGATTCTTCGTCGACGCGGTCCTGGGTGCGGTCGTGGTAGCCAGCGGCGAGCTTGGAACCCTTGGGGGCGGTGGTTTTGAAGGTTTTGGTGGGTTTGCCTTTGGTGTTTCGTTCTGCGATTTGGCGGGCGAATTCAGATGTTACTGAGCCTTTTATATTTCGTCTGTAATAAAATTAGTCGTTGCACGGCACAGAATCAAACTTGGGGCATGGGAAACTCACGGTGTCATGGGCATGCTGGAGCGCTTGCGGGAGCCCAGCGAGGCTGAAGCAGCACTCGCGGGCGAGGGAGTACTGGCTGTCCCATTCGATCTAGCTGGTGTATCAAGCACCAGACGACGAAATTGCTGGTTATTCATGGTGGGTGGGTGATCTGGGAGTAGAATGTTGAAGAGTTAGTGAGACCTGGAGAAAGATGAACAGGCATGAAGATATCCGCACGTGATGTACAATTAACAATTGGCTTGTGCGTCTAGTTCGTCGCTGCTCCCACTGGTGCGGCAGTGGTGCCCGCAGCTCCGGTAAGGCGGGGTGACCTCATTATCACGTGATCCTGCATTCTAGGAAGAGTGTGGAGGTTCCCTCAACCTCTCCACCATGACATCTGTCTTCCATCTTTACATATCTGTCTATCTCACACTCCCTTTTCATGCCTTGAAGCGTCATTGATTCTTTTTAATGCTTCTTGTCTTGGGCTTTCTGCACGCAAGATCTGCCTGGTGCTGCTCCTTCCCAGTTGCCAGAGTTGGATAGGATAAACAACATCTCCATGTCGGGCAACCAAGCTGCCGTGCAAGACAGGCAGCTCGGCTTCATCCCTGTTGATACGAGCTGAGGGGTTCCCATGTGGTAGGTAATGATTACATAGTCTCTTGTACAAAGTATAAACACCTCTTTATCCTCCCTGTTGTTCTTTCTTTGACGTCTCGTCTTTCATTTCTCAACACCTTGCTTCAGCATGTCAGTCTCATTCATAACTCGGCTTGCTGCCATCCTTATAGCAGTCTGGGCTGGCCTGGCCGCCGGGCAAGCGGAAGGTGGTACTCCTGTCTGTCAATTAGGAGCTAGTACTCCGGTTGCCTGTACCCATTCGACCAACAGTTCAACCTCAACTTTCACCAATCCAGTTCTGAGTGCCGCGGGCGCAGACCCGTACGTTTATGGTCCTCTCTGCTCCCATTGTGTGCTCACTCCTTTGCCTCAAGATGGGTCTTCCGACATAGCGATGATTACTACTACATGACTTATACAACAAACAACAACATTACTTTACTGCGAAGCCGTGTTCTCACGTACGTATACTCTCTGATGGCCTATGTGACGTTCCACAGTCTGAAGTCGTTCAGTGATTGGGACCTTGCCGAGCAAAAAGCCATATTTATACCTACTCCGGGCATGAACTATTCCACGGATATCTGGGCTCCGGAACTACACAGCATAGACGGCAATTGGTATGTCATTTTTACCGCCGATCCAAACTCCGACACGCCCTCGCCTGAGGTCGACATGTTCTGTGATTGGAACTGTCCGGCTGTCCACCATAGAATGTTCGTCCTGGAGGGACTAGGTCCAGATCCATGGGCAGCAACATATACCTACAAGGCGCAGTTAAATACCTATGATCAGTTTGCCATTGACGGCACTTACTTCACTCACCCTACTGGGTTATACCACATATACAGTTGCTGGTATCGCCAATACGACGCCTGGCCTGCTAATCTTTGTATTACCAAAAGTATTCTCTAAATCTTCTTTTTCCATGATATAGTTCTAAAGTAGATTCACAGTGTCGAACCCATGGACAGTAAGCTCCAACTTCTCCGAGCGGCAGATAATCAGCGTGCCATCCAACCCCTGGGAGAAGACACCATATGGGCGCCCATTCAACGAACGACTCTCCTCAAACGAAGGGCCCCAACAACTCACAAACCCAGCAACTGGCCAAACATTCGTGATCTACTCTGCCGCCCGCTCCGACAACCGAAACTACTGCCTCGGCCAACTCGAGCTTGTCGGCGACGACCCCATGAACCCGCAAGACTGGCGAAAATACAACGAGGGCTGTGTCTTCTATCAGAACCATCTGGAGGGTGCTTATGGGGTTGGACATGCGAGTTTCACGAAGAGCCCGGATGGGAGTGAAGACTGGATAGTCTATCATGGGATGAGGAATCCGACGAATGGATGGAGCGCGAGGACTATTAGAACACAGAAGTTTGGGTGGAATAAGGAAGGGAGTCCAAAGTTTCCGAGACCAGGGTATGGACCGTATGATGTGCCTGCTGGGCAGTAATCACTAATGAAACGTAACCTGATGCTGACATTTTTGGTATATTTCAGCAACATTTGTTTCAAGTGAGCTTCATGTGACAGCCCTAAGTAACAACTTGAATTACATCCCAGGTACAGGGCTCAATGAGGTTGCCTTCTCCCTTCTTAAGGACTTCGGATACTTAAATCAAGCACTGACATTCAACTCATTTTTGGGTCAATGGAAGAAGAACCCTCTAGCCTGACTAACACTCGGTCTGGAAAAGGACATTGTGTAAATATCACCAGATGACAGATTAATTCGTACGGGCTCCGAGATGTCGCTGATGCTATATAAGGCTTAAGCTCAGCAGATAGCGGAGATTACGCATATATGGGTCTACGTTGAATTAAGTCGCCCTTGTCCCAACCACTTGTCCTAAATTGAAGCTTGGAAGACAAATTTTATACAGGCTGTGATAACAACAATACCTAAGAAACTCACTGTTTTAGGCATTCTTAATTCCGCTCCAAACCAGAACCCAGTATACTCAACGTCAGCTACATAGCACCCACGTCAAAAAGAAGCTTTTCGAATATCTCTCTGCTCAGAACGCACCATTGAGTCAAAGTGAAAAGAAATGAAACGAGTACCCAGTAGTCGTGGGAAAGTTGTGTACGATGCAAATGGCATGGCATTCGAAGGGTTAGTGATATGGAAATCACAGTTGGGACACATGCACGTGCAAGTAGACCCATTTTATCCACTCCGATACACACAAATATTCTCACTGGCAAAGCTTCCATCTGTATCAAAACGAGCGAAATCAACAGCACGACCCACATATGACCGTCTCTCAGTTCCAGCTCATCAGCACCTCAGCTTTTCCGTTATATAGTCAGGACTGCACTTCATCCGCCCCTCAGATCTTGGTCCATTCTCTATCTCGTTATCCCAAAATCTCAACCGTCTCCCCAATCCCACCATGTCCGAAAGCATCTCACGACAAAATTAAAAAGGCGCCCGCGACTGGCCACATATGGAGAAACAGGGCGGAACCGGTAGCGGTGGCAAGCCACACATGGATGGGGTGAAGCAGGGCCGTATCACTGCTAAGAGTAAGAACGAACAAGGTGACGGATATGATGTATTGTGACAAAAGAGAAATACTTAGATTACGAAGGTTGCAGTGAGTTGCGAATTTAAGATAAGGGAATGGCTTAGACAACTATATTTGAAACCTTGATAAGGAATATACCATATAAACAAATGGACTAGTTTGTGTCGCCGCACAACTCATTTGGCCGTGCCATAGGACACTTAGGCAGCTCCTGCGCGGCTAAGCAGTTTATGGTTATCAAGATTAACAGTAATGCTTCCCCATGTTTCAGTCGAGAAACCCAGAGCTGTCCCTGGATTTGTATTTTTCCTCAATAGGTCTATTTTAAACTTTAGAAGTCGCCCGGCTATTTCTCAACCGCTGCTTCTCAGTAGCTTCTTCCACCTTAGCCTTCCTCCAAGTGCAAATATCTGCAAAAGTGCAGCTATGACATTTGAACGCCTCCTCAATATCAACACCTTTCGCCTCTCGGTCCCCTTTCCACCAACTCATCACACGTGAGATATAAGCCTCGATGACTGATTCATCATACGCAAACAGTTTATTTCCGATGATTTCGCCCGTCCTGGCGTAACGATATTCTGCCTGGAGGATCTTGCTGATGGAAGAGTTTGGGATCGTCCGCTGGAACTCTGATATCATCAGACTCCACAGGGCTGAAAGGTTCTTGTGGGCAGCCAGTTCCCCAACAGCAGCATAGGGGTTGCTGAACTGAGACGCCCCTTCCGGAGGCGAGTCTTCGCGAAAATTGAAGTCGATGGCGCTGACTTCGTTGATGAATAGAGGGGAGAAGGGCTGGAGGGAGTTCAGATTGTGGCGAGAGAATACGAATTCCGCATCAACGGCGTTGTCGGCCAGAGATGCAAGGAGTTTTCTATATAACATGAGTTGCATGTATGTGGGTCGCAATGCATACTCTCCTGAAGGAACAGATTTCACCCCTCTCGTTTTATCGTCCGTTATGTAAACTTTTCTGTCCGGTCCCAGACCACTAAGCCAAGGCTCAATATTCCCAGTATCCAAATCTTGAGAGTTCCCAATTTGGTGGGGCAGTGAAGTGTTGCTATTAGTTTTCAATCCGCACTTCTCCGCCTCTTCCAGGGATTTCTCAAGCTCCACGTCCGGGCAAGCATAAGACAGCTCATCAATAATGCCACTGACAAGCTGCCCATCAATGATGCCCCAAACTTCAAGCTCCCTCGTCATTCCCGTCATTCTGAGGCTACGGAGCCCCTGTATGACATTCCATAGTTTCAGCCCGAACGCATCCTCTCTGGTAGCGACCCGAACTTCTACAGTATCGTGGACCTGATCCTCGAGCTCTTTATGAACCGCGGAGCCACGCTTCATAGCTGTCGTCTGAGGCTTGCGGCCGAATTTTGTTAGGTTGAACCAGTACTGGAGCTCGCACCATGCTAGCGATACCAGATCGGTGACGGATAAGGGCTTCTGAGGTTTGGTTCGGAATCTTTGAAGCGGTGAACGCTTATTTTTATCCTCCGGCGCTGGTTGAGGCGCCGTGGGTGCAGTGAGGCCATCCTTAGATAGCTCTGCTGGTACTAAACGCTGTCAGTGTAAGTTTCAGGCTGGCCAAATTATGACAGATAGTCATTACCAGTCCATGACTCTCGCGATGGAAGGTCGTATTCCACCTCGACTGCTGGGCGTGGCGAGACCGCGCAACGAGGTGCAGCTCCCAACGGGACTGTCTCTTCCAGCTTGACAACTGCAACGAGTGCATCATTGTCGCCGCTGTCGCACTGCACAGAGGTACGGAGCGACGCATCCTTCTCAACGGCGGTAAGTGATGCAGTTTCAGATGTGCCAGCTGCGATATTCAAAAGTAAAGTGTCGATTTCAATTTCGCCCTCGCTGTCAAAGTCAGAGCCATAGTCGCTACTCGCCACTTTGGTCAAGCCTAGCTCAGCGGATACGGCCATGCCATTATTAATTTCGTCGTCGGGGTAGGAGAGGGGCACTCGATCTGTATATGTATGAATCTGTACGCTTTGTTTCGATGGGTAGCGGGGCGCGAGGTTCACCGCAGCCATGATGCGCTTTGCCATCCTGGGCTCTAGCGGTTAAGCCGGCTCCCCTCAACACCAACCTTATCTCAATATCGTGATGTCTTTCGAGAAATAGATAATTCGGATAACACCGAAGAAGATGCGGGGACCTTGACGCGCAGGAGCTGGCAGCGGAATGACAGGCAGTTAAGATCAGGGGAAAGGGGGTCACAAATCACAGATTACAAGTGCAGAACACGAGTTTAAAATAGTCAATCGACTCTCGTCAATTCATGGTCAGTGAGGGCCCTCACTGATTAATGGGGAATATACTACAGCACCGCTCCAGTGCACCATGAACCCAGTTGTTATCCATGACCGTTATGTGAAAGAACCCGAACGCCTTGAAACCCATCCACCATTCATCAAACCCCTGGAAAGCACCATGTTGAACCGTATGGTCAATCCATCTCAGAAGCCGATGGTAGCTAATATTTAACCACGCTCACCACGGAGACGGCGGGCAAGCTGGATGTCCTTGGACTGGATGGTGACACGCTTAGCGTGGATGGCGCAAAGGTTGGTATCTTCAAAGAGGGAGACGAGATAGGCCTCAACGGATTCCTGAAGGGCTCCGATGGCAGAGGACTGGAAGCGGAGATCGGACTTGAAGTCCTGGGCGATCTCACGAACCAAGCGCTGGAAGGGGAGCTTGCGAATCAAGAGCTCAGTCGACTTCTGGTAGCGACGGATCTCACGGAGAGCGACGGTACCTTTGATGATGTCAGAATCGACGTTGCAGTGAGTCAAAGTGAGAGAAAAACTTACCAGGCTTATACCTGTGAGGCTTCTTGACACCACCGGTAGATGGGGCGGATTTGCGAGCGGCCTTAGAGGCAAGCTGCTTGCGAGGGGCTTTGCCACCAGTAGACTTGCCTGTATGAAGGTATTAGAATTTGTTGTGAGGGTGAAGTTAAGACGCGACTGTAGACGCGGCACCACGATAGGCGCCAGCGACGATGCAGCGATGCAATGCAGGTAAGAAGAGTGTGGGGTAAAACTTACGGGCAGTTTGCTTAGTGCGAGCCATCGTAGATGGTTGAGATGATGGATTTGATGATAAAAGTTGTTGTTGTGGATGGGAAGTGGTGTTGGTTGGTTAGATTGTCGGTGTCGTGAGAGTGTGATGGAGGAAAAGCGAAGAAGGCGGGCGGGGAGAGAGTACTTATGGGCGGGCGGGGCGGGTGGCAGTTGCTCCGAGATCACACTGTGTTGTTAGAAAGCAGGGATTTAGCGTGTTTTGCAAAAGCGAGAAAGCAAGCTGGAATCCAGCACTCGCAAAATCAAAACTTTGGCGCGCAAAAATGGTACGTGCACCTCAACTTTGCAACAAACCCCGCGGTGCTGTGGATGGCCCATGCACCACTCGCGTATCAACTGCTGCCTGCAACATCAACGACGTGATCTTTGATCCGACCGAAGTTGATCCGCCGCTGCAACGCCAAACACGCGTCTTTCCCTTAAAGCACCTGTCCCCTTCCCACCCCTTGAACAATACACTACAATCTCAAAACCCCGCCACCACGAGTTCCTGCACCCCGCTGCAATTTCAACAACACCCTCTCTCTCACTACCCCAAAAACTCAACTCAATATGTCTGGACGCGGCAAAGGTGGCAAGGGTCTCGGAAAGGGTGGTGCGAAGCGTCATCGCAAGATTCTTCGTGATAACATCCAGGGTATCACCAAGCCTGCCATCCGTCGTCTCGCTCGCCGTGGTGGTGTCAAGCGTATCTCTGCTAGTGAGTATTCCTCAGCTTCAATATCATTAACGTCCACTGACGCGTTCCCAAGTGATCTACGAGGAGACCCGCGGTGTTCTCAAGACCTTCCTCGAGGGTGTCATCCGTGACGCCGTCACCTACACTGAGCACGCCAAGCGCAAGACCGTAACATCTCTCGATGTTGTCTACGCTCTCAAGCGTCAAGGCCGTAAGTTGCCGCACTGCCGGTTCACTGTCTCAATTTCTAACATAATCCTCAGGCACCCTTTACGGTTTCGGTGGTTAGATGCATTTGCTTTTTACGTTTTCATGTTACACTCTCGACAGACTCGTCGGCCATTCGGTTCTTGGTTCGACACTGCGGTGCTGGTTGGGATGGGCTTGGGGGATCTGCTTGCCTGCTGTATCATAGCTATGGCCTTATGGAGTTCACGGTTCGGGTTTATTGAATGATACCAGAATAATCCATCACTCTGTGTGCCTACTATCTGTGATTCTTCGTCTGCAAACAACCTCCTTCTAAAGCAATTAAAGCTTGTGATGGAACATTGTCGTCGCGTGTGTGGGGCCGTTTTGTTTACAATGTCAGGACATGTCTTTGAGACGCGTTGGGATCAGGTGGATTTCTTTGGCTCGGAGATACGGGAGATAGGGAATGGTTTCATAACCTTGATGCGGGAGGTGGGGCAAAATAACATCGCCGCTTCAACTTGGAACTGGGCCCTAGAAGACATCGTCATTGCTTGGGAACGCTATTATTCATCTACTCTAGCTGGGCAAGTATCGCCTCTAGTTTTGAAGAGGAAAACATTCAAGTCGCATTTCATATTACGACATAAGTAATCGGCAATTTTTGCAACTGCTTTTAGCGTCTTTAATACACATCTCCTTAACTTCAATCACTCCATGGCGACTACTTCTGAGCCACTCAAAGCCCTCCTCTTCGACATGTTCGGAACATGTGTGAACTGGAGAGATACTGTAACAAACGCACTGGCGATGCAGGCACATGCGGCCTTGAATGCGGCGACAGCGTCTATGGCCACATCCGTTCGTCTAAAGGCTTCATCTATGACTTTGGAGCTCTGGGGTGGGTTTGCCCAACAGTGGCGAGACACGTACAAACAGTTCACAAAATCGCTTGCCGAGGATCCGGCATTACCATGGAAGACTGTGGATGAGCATCACTTCGACGCATTGAATGAATTATTGGCTCAACATGGGCTGGAAGGCCTTTGGTCTGAGGAAGATGTAAGGGCGCTTAGTTTGATATGGCACAAACTAGAGGCATGGCCCGATTCCTCCCCAGGCATTGCCGCATTAAACAAGTCCTTCTTCACCGCCACTCTAAGCAACGGTAACCTCAGTCTCCTCAACGACCTTAAGATGCATGGCCAATTGGGGTTTACGCATGTTTTCAGCGCCGAGACGTTTGGGTTCTATAAGCCTTCTCCGAAGGTCTACTTGGGCGCAGTGGCAAAACTGGATCTCAAGCCGCAGGAATGTGGTATGGTCGCGGCCCATTTGGGAGATCTGAAGGCTGCGAGGGCGAGTGGGTTGAGGGTTTTTTATGTGGAGAGACCTCTAGAGGAGGATTGGGATCGGGAACAGGTTGATGAGGCAAGAAGGGAAGGGTGGGTAGATGGCTGGATTACGTTGGATCAGAATGGGTTTGCTGGTTTAGCGAAATATCTAGAAGAGCACGTCACTAGGTAGACGTGCCCCAGAGCATGATATGGAGGTCAGGTAGTGCATGTATATACAGTGATAAGAGTAACTTCGCACACATCGAAGGTATGAAGCCAAATACACACTCTAGTACCAACCCGTCACCAGCTGGTGCAGCAATGCGTGAGACGGTCTTCACACGACATATCCCGACCGCCGGTGACTACGCCCCGTCCTTGATCTCTAAACTATTATGACGATAATTAATGGTATTTAAGAACCAGTATATGCTTAGGATATTCGTTCTATTTGTGAAGGGCTCACAAATTATTGCACTACCCGGTGCCGTTGAACCTCCAAGCATATATGTCCCATTTGTAGATAGATGATAGGTGCTGTCCTCCCATCCGCTACTTGAAATACGGTTTTCAGTGTACTCATTTTACACGGGTGGTGTTAGGGTAGTCTGTTGAAGATTTCTTGACTCTGACATGCTCGTTTTTGGCGATTTAAGATGAACAAGATAATAAGGTGGAAAATTATCGTAACATCCGCACATTATCATTGCTCCTACAAAGTACATTAACATATAGATCAACTCGAGAAAAATATAATAATAACAATCTACTAATTTAACGTGCTACTTGGATCTGAATCGGGTATATAAACACGTAATATCGATGCTCAGAGCAAAGTAAACCTGACTTTAGAGGAATGTCCTTCTAGTGTCGGGTTTACTTTGCTCTACACATTGATATTACGTGTTCATAGACCCGATTGAGAACCAGGTAGCATGTCAAATTGAATTATAATAATAATAATATAGCTATGGTGAGTTGTTTTATCAGCTAATAGCTGCTGTTCCACAGCTGCCAGTGCTGCCGCTCAGGCAACAGAGAGGTTATTATGACACGGCCTTGGGTTAGTTGGAAAGGGGCCCCAGACCCTTTATTCTCTTTTGCGGTAGCCCTTGCGATTTGGAGGTGAGAGAAATATATTACTGTCTAACGTCCATGATTCATCGATGCTGGACGGTGGCTAAAGAATTTGGACCTCATATATATTTTATATTCTGGGAATTAAGGAGTGCAAGACAAAAGTTTAATAAATTCACACCCACGCCCACGCAACATAACAATTTCCAGTGACCACAAAACACATTAACTCAGATAGAAAGAAGTATAACCCCTTTAAAATTTTTATGAAAAACCGACGTTGAAAATTAGCCTTGAAATCAAGTTCTAACGTATGTATCGAAGCAGAAAACCATGAATTAACCATGTTTTATTTACGAAGATGTCTAGGTAACCAATGTGATGCTCGAACGCCTTAACGTGTATATCAAACCATGAACTCATCACTCCAGAACAAAATATTGCCCAAGAGCATGATATCGGGTAATGATGTAATGGTGGTTGTGACCTCCGGCTCCCATTCGGCTCACTTCTTTCTCCATGTCCCTTCCCCGCACCCCGCATAACCGCGATCATACCGCTTGACCGATCCGGTTGTACATACACACCGCCTCACGCATCCATAATTGCTTCCAAATATATATACAGCTAGGCTAGTCAGCTAATCAAATGTTCTTTTGACGCTGTTTGATCACTCTTCCCACTCACCTTAAACCATCTATATCAATAACTAATGGCTCCCCTCCACATACAAGACAGAGTCTACCAGACGTCCATCGAAAACCCAGAGGGTTTCTGGAGCAGACAAGCCGAGCATCTTTCATGGCACGTGAAACCCTCCAAAGCTCTCCAAAAATCCACCAAAATCCTCAAGAGCGGCACTACACATGAACACTGGGCCTGGTTCCCGGGAGGCGAGATCTCAACCACCTACAACTGTGTTGATAGACACGTTCTAAATGGTCGTGGTGATGTTGTCGCGATATGTTGGGATAGTCCTGTCACGGGATTGAAAGAGAAATTTACGTATAAGCAGCTTTTGTCCGAGATTGAAACGCTCGCGGGTGTTTTGAGAGAAGAGGGGGTGAAGAAGGGGGATGTTGTTTTAATTTACAGTAGGTACATTCAATCTAACACGACCAAGACATATCCTCATATAAGGCAGTGCCAATGATACCCGCGGCCGTATTCGCCATGTTAGCCATCACACGCCTTGGAGCAGTCCACGCTGTCGTCTTCGGCGGGTTCTCTCCAGTCTCACTGGCACAGCGCATGGAGGCATGCCGACCAAAAGCTGTAATGACGGCTTCTTGCGGAATAGAAGGAAGCAAAGGTCCAACGGCCTATAAGAACCTCCTCGAGTCAGCGGTTTACAAGAGTAAATTCAAGCCGTCTAAAGTCATTATTTGGCAGAGGGATCAGCTGCGTTGGGAGCCGGTAATTAAGGAGGAGGGGCAGCGCAATTGGCAGAGACTGGTTAAGAGTGCGAGGAATCGGGGGTTGAAGGCTGATGCTGTGCCAGTTAGAAGTGATGATCCTTTGTACATTATTTATACGAGCGGTAAGTATAGGCTCCCTTACATTTTCTCTCAAAGTGGATAAAACATACCCACTCACGTCCTCTCTCTTTTAAACATCGCATATTAGATACTCCTCTCTTCTCCTTCGGTCTTTTCTCCACACGAAAGTGGCATTTGTTTCAATCCCGACTATTCCCTGGAAGAAGAAGCAAAGGAAAAGAGGGACAAAATTGAGCATTGTGGGTTGTCCGATCGCTGAACACTGTACTGACGATTCATAGGAACCACTGGGCTTCCAAAAGGGGTCGTACGCGAAGCCGGAGGGCATGCGGTTGGGCTGAACCTTTCCATAAAATTTCTATTCGGAGTTCACGGTCCAGGCGATGTTATACTTACAGCCTCAGATATCGGCTGGGTCGTAGGGCATTCATACATCGTTTACGCCCCCCTACTGGCCGGTGCCACAACTGTCCTTTTTGAAGGCAAACCAGTCGGGACGCCCGATGCAAGCACTTTCTGGCGCATGATCGAAGAGTATAAGATTACTACCTTATTCACCGCCCCCACTGCGCTCAGAGCAATCCGTCGGGAAGATGGAGACAATGATCATTTCGAAAGGATAGGGAGCCGTGGAGGTCTCAAGTCCCTTCAAGTTCTCTTCCTGGCCGGAGAGCGCAGCGAACCAAGTATTGTGCAGATGTATCAAAAGCTCCTTTCGAAACACTGTGCCGACGGCGCTGTAGTCGTCGACAACTGGTGGTCCTCCGAGTCAGGCAGTCCGATTTCGGGAATAGCGTTATGTGCAGCCGCTGCGAAAGATTTTAATAGCAAAGATCGTCCACAGCCGCTGCCCATCAAGCCTGGTTCTGCTGGAAAGCCAATGCCGGGGTTTGATGTGAGAGTGGTGGATGATGAAGGTAATGAGCTGAAGCCATCATCCTCGCCGGTTATGGGGAATATTGTTATGGCGATTCCTCTTGCGCCGACGGCGTTTACGACGCTCTGGAAAGATGAGGATAGGTTTTATAATGGGTACTTGAAGAGGTTCAAGGGGAAGTGGATTGATACCTGTGACGCTGGAATGATTGACGAAGATGGATATATCTCAATCATGTCTCGATCTGACGACATCATCAACGTTGCTGCTCATCGGTTCAGTACAGGTAGGCTTCCTCCCAAGGTCGCGCAATTCTACGCCATTACTAACGCCGCAAAGGTGCCATCGAACAAGCAATCACTTCTCATCCAGACATCGCAGAGTGCGCAGTCGTTGGGATCCCCGACTCACTGAAAGGGCATCTGCCCTTTGCCTTCGTCACCTTATCAGTTCATCATCACCCCCATCCTGCCGTTCCGGACAACAAGCTCCTGCAAGAAGTCCAGAATCTCGTTCGAGAGCAAATTGGTGCAATTGCCACATTAGGTGGTATGATTCAGGGAAAAGGAATAATTCCAAAAACAAGAAGTGGTAAGACACTTCGACGGGTATTGAGAGAATTGATTGAGAACGCTACGCATGGGGACTTTGACAAGGAGGTTCAGGTCCCGACGACGATTGAAGATGCTGATACCATTGGTATTGCGAAAAAGAAGATTCAGGAGTACTTCAAGGAGAAAGGGAAAGGCCTGCACATGGCTCCTGAGACTAAAGCTAAGCTGTGAGCTCTACTTACTGCTCTGTATTTGTATCCCATACGTATATTCGTTGTATGATCACTGGAGTTTTCCATCGGCGAGATGGGGGCCATTCCCAGAACCAAACTCCCGGTCTGCAGCCAAAGTCATGTGCCCGAGAATTGCTGCACCCCAACATGGGGTACTTCTAAGGCATATCAATATATTCCCGTATACCTGGAATCACCGGTCCGCGCACCATGCCAGTTTCAACGTCCACTGTTCATCTAAATAATTGCTATCCGCATCTTCCATTGTTCCAGAAAAGCGCCAGCGGGACGATGTCTAGGACTAATATGAGGCGTCTAGGCATGTTAGGGGTTTGGTTCCCGCTGTCTCTAATGCTCCGCACCCGATTTGGGTTGTCCCGAGAAGCATCCTTCTCTTTCCACGGCACAGGGAACACTGGATGATAACGAACGGTGTTCTACTCGGCTAGTAGGGTACGGCCGTACTCCGTATTCGGTACACAGCTCACATACTAGGTAGAGAGAGTTTTCGGTGCATAACAGACACCGACCAAATCCATACACGGCTGGAGGAGGTCCTGATTGAGGTGTTTATTTATCGGACCACGACTCACGGACCACGGCACCCGGACCACAGGCCTCCCGAAAGCCAGGCTCAAGCCGAGAACTTGGCTATGGAAAAACGCTGTCTGTGCGCGCCGACCGTTGGGACCTTTGAGTTCCTTTCCCAACTGGCTACAAGCAGTCTTACGGTCAATGTATTTACTGGTTAATGTACGTAAACTGTTGCATGCTTGGCTTGGGAGTGCAGCAACCAGAAGGGGAGAATATAGAATAGGAGTTGGTTTGACATCGAGAATTCAAGTGGCGACTGTAAAATTCGATAAATTCCAACCCCAACTTGAGCCAAACGTTGTAGCGAAAAGCCGCTATCTAGCACGAGTCCGGAGTAGACTGTGGTAGTTCAGGGTAGCAAAATGCACGACCGGTCGACTACTAGGACCCTCCAAGGCTTCCAAACCAACCACAAGCAACCCCAGCTGCACCGTGTCTGCTAACTCAGAACTGCATCCTTCTCCCCCTCTCTTCCACTCCCTCTCTGTTGAGCTGAGCTCTCTCCCTCTCTCTTCACAAGTCGCTGCTATCTTCAACCACCTCCAGCTATCTCGGGGTGTGTATGTATTGATTGTCGACTTTTTTGCTTCTTCTTTCAACGTTCCTCCACCCCTCGCACCTCGGACCCTTAGCTGTGTCCGCGCTGCTCCAACCCCACGTTTCAGGCGCTGCTGCTTCTGTGTGATTATCACCAGCTGGATCCCCCTTCTCAGCGGCTTGAGTCCCCCGAACACCCCCTCCCCCACCCCCCTTCTGTCTCCCTTCTCCGCTTCGAGCTCCGTTCCAAGCTCCTTCGCAGCCCCCACCCCCCATTCCATTTTCCACCTGCAGCTTCAGGCATCTGTTCCCCGTGCCGTTCACGTGGAAACACGTGCTAGCCAAACAGTCTCCGTAGTCGACGGTCGAGATCCCTTGCCCGCATACACTGCTTTCTCACTCTCACTACAAATCGTACTCTGCATCACTCACTCTCCATCATTTCTCTTCATCCTCTTGGACCGGCTGGCCTTGTTCGCCCGCACGTCACTCTCGATCTCTTGCGGACGCCCTTTACGACCACGACCTTCAACGAACCGTCAGCTCATCGCCGCGCCACTCATTGGCCGCGAAACCGCCCAACTCGCTCATTTCTCAGTGCCACGATCTGAACATTGGTTGCGCTTGACAGCTTCAGGTGCACAATCGCCTCTCAGTGCTACTTCGCTTCCCCAGTCGGGCTCTCAGGACCACCATCCGACCGTTTGCACCGATTCTCGTTAGGCTTGCTGCATCCCTCCACCACCAGCAGATCGTTCAGCCACGCAACTTGTGCTCCCTCCTCTCGACGCATTCAAGTGACGGCCACGATCGTTTGGTTCATCTGGAGTCCTTTTGCTTTCGCAGCATATTCGCAAAATACCTATATAAGTTCAGGCGGCGACATACTTAACACCTTATAATTCAACACACTGTCTGTGGTAGTGTAGCGAACTGGCCTCTTCATATTCGCCTTATCCTACATTTTTACCTGCACCCAGCCCTTTTTAGGGCTTTTGTGCGGACCGCCCTTGTGTCGATCTTTTCGAGTCAACTTCTGTCCTAGTCTCCGTTCTGGTGTGCCGTCGTGGCTCCTATCATAACGAAATGGCGGGGAAAATGACTTTGTACAAACTGGTGGTGCTCGGAGACGGAGGTGTTGGAAAAACGGCGTTAACAATTCAAGTAAGACAGACCGCTGAGCTCGAGAATTCCGTGGTAGCTAACATTTTTCCGCAGTTATGCTTAAATCACTTCGTCGAGACTTACGACCCCACCATAGAAGACTCCTATCGCAAGCAGGTCCAAATCGACGGCCAGTCATGCATGCTGGAGGTTCTGGATACCGCCGGACAGGAAGAATATATTGCATTACGTGACCAATGGATAAGAGACGGCGAAGGCTTCGTCCTGGTCTACAGCATCTCATCCCGCTCTTCCTTCGCCCGGATCCAGAAATTCCACCACCAAATCCAACGCGTCAAAGAGACGTCTCTGTCGGGATCTCCCACCTACCCAGGTTCCCCTCTCAGTGCCTCGCCAGCCGGTTCTGCGGGGTTCGGCCCAGCGCCCGTCATGCTGGTCGGCAACAAATGCGATCGTGTCACCGAGCGAGAAGTCTCCACGCAAGAAGGCAGCGCGCTAGCGAAGGAACTGGGCTGCGATTTCGTCGAGGCGTCGGCCAAGAACTGCGTCAATGTCGAAAAGGCGTTTTACGAAGTGGTGCGCCAGCTCAGGCGACAACGGCACCAGTCGACCGGAAGAGAGAGCGGGCCCAAGCGGTCGCCTAAGAGCGTGTATCCTTCTGGTCGTGGAGGAATTGACAAGCCGGTTACGAATGGGAGTGGCGGTCGCACACGGGGAGATCGAGAGCACAAGAGACCTGGGAAGAAGGGCGAGAAATGCATTGTCATGTAATACCAAAGTTTGAAATTATACCATCTACTGTTTTGCATATCCGGCGATATCATAAATTTAAACATTTTCATTTCATGCATTGATTCCAGTGATGCTATCATGTTATTTTTTAGTTCATTTCTTACTAGTAAATGCCGCTGAGATTCTTTTTAACGAAGCTGGAAAGTTGCCGACAAATTCGATATCGAGAAATGGAGCTTATCCACTTCTCTAACAGGAAAAGCGAGCAAATCCCAATCCAACTGGATGGCTTTGCCACTGGTACAACCCCTAAAAAAGGCTATGAGATAGCTAGGAATTCGATTAGACTCAAAGCTATCCTTTAATATTCATACTGACAAGAAGATAGAGGTAGCTATTGAAGTGTTCTTCTCTATCAAACGGTTAGGCAACAGCCAAAGAGAGCTATCTCTCTAAGCAATCTGGGAACTCCAAATTGCTTGCATCAACTCAATTGCTGATTACGGTGTTCCAGTTGGTGGAATGAGTCTATCAGCAATGTAAGGATCTAGCGGTTGACCACCAGAAGCTAGGTTTGAACGGAGTTGAATTACTAAAGAACTATGTACATGAGAGCGTGAACTGATAGTCGTAAAGTCTTTGTAGCGCTAACCAAATCGAGCACGAGGTAATGACAACCGAAGAGCTGCTCCT
>ML994147.1:0-35396 GCA_010093945.1 Delitschia confertaspora ATCC 74209 | reverse complement strand
AGGCAGAGAAGATGTACCAGCGGGCGCTGCAGGGCAAAGAGAAGGTATGGGGACCAGAGCACACATCAACACTTCATACGGTCAACAAACTTGGGCAGAAATGATAATTGGGTCTCTCTCTCAACAAATGCGTTTCGGACAGTTTTATCCAACAATATCCCAATCTCAATCCCAAACCAACTCCTAAAGGAACAACAGCTGGAGAAAACAATATAACCCAGAAGAAGAAAACGTATCCATACACCGAAAATCCACAAACTCGTATCCCTTCACAATCTAATCCTCGCCCCAATACTCCTCCCCTGGTACCAAACCCTCTCATTCCACTCCCCAACCTTAATCCCCACATGAGCAACCGCGCTCAACTTCAAGCTGCCCCCAAGCGCCTTTTTAATAGCATCATACCCCACACTGCCGAAACTCCAATCCACCGGCAACCTGGGGCTATCACTCAAGCCCGGCGGCACTGCAAACGGTAAATCGTAGAGAATCTTGCCGGCGGGATGGGTTTTGTAGTAGGATGTCGCGTTGAGGTAGGTGATATATAGGGTTGTAGAGGAAAGAGGGGAGGAGAGAGTGAATACGGCAGATGAGCTGAGGAGGTGCATAGTTGCTGCTTGGATAAAGTGAGGAGATGTGGAGTTGTCCGGTTCATCATCGCCGTCGCTGTCGTCGGGTGATTTGGGAGTACGCATGTGGGGGGTGGGGAGCGTGACGGGAAGTTTGGAGAGGATGAAGCCGAGATTTGGTTGGGCGGGGATGGTGTTGTTATGGGTTTGGAGGGTTAGGGATGTGTTGAATCCTGGCACTGTTAGAGAATTTGTGTTGTTTGTGTGATTGGCAAAGGCGAGATACCTGATATATATTGAGACAGAAGCTCTGACCCGATTTCTTTTCCGGGTTTTTCACTGTTAGTAAATGGGTCCCACACTACCTTTACGGGCATGTTCGTGTTATTGCCAGGCCTGACGATAATATCCTCCGCTATTGCTTGTCCCAAAACCGTGCCGTTGACGAGGATGTTGATATTGAAGTAAGGCACAGTGGCCGAGTACTTTGTTGGATTCGTGAAATTAACTAAGGCACTGAGAGTGATAGAGGTAGGTGAAGTATCTATAATCGTCAAGCCTCCAATCTTAGGCGCATGGGACCCGAGCCCTTTGCCGCCATGTCCGATTGCTGCACGACAAGTGTTAGCAGTGGCAATCGCCGCATTCGAGACGAGGGTCACGAACTAGGTCACGAACGTTTGACTGGAATAATTCCCTCGGCGGGAATCTCTCGCACCGCAAATTTTCCAATCGGCGTGTCCACGCCGACATCGACAGCCGCTTTGACTGTTAAGACAAGTGAAGAGCCACCGAAAATAAGTGCTTGGACGACATCGTTGAACACACCGTCATCGGTAATTTTTAAGGGTGCTTTCCTAATGGCGGACTCCACCATTAGAAACGGCCCCTCGCCGTCATGGCCTTCTACTCTGGATGAGTGTGCCTTTTGCCACTTATCAAGGTGCAATTCCCCAAACTTCTTCTTATGATAGAAGACATCGGCATCCGCCTTGACACGGTCGACATCAAGAGGAACGTTCATTTCGTCGGGCAGACCGACGTCAACTTTGATAAGGGCGGATATTTTAGGTTGAGCCTCTGCTGAGTCCGGTTCAGCGAATAGATCCGGAAGATGGAACTGCACATCTGTGAATGAAAAGTTCTTAATCATGTTTCCAAAGTCGCGTCCAGCGAAAGGGACGGGAACTGTGATATCTTTAAGCAGGTCTTGAGTCCATTGGGGCGTTTCGGGATCCGGAAACTTGCAGCAGTGGATGTATATTGTAGAATCATCACCGTGCATGTAGTTCCCTAGGAATGTGTCAAGCGGCGACTTGACCGAATCTGGGCAGACTCTGGTAAAAGAATCCGGTAGCTCTGCCACGCGGCCGGTGACATTAACTTCCAAATCAGTGTTGGCTTCCAGGTGTACTGGCGCGCTCTCGGCAGTTCCAACCTTGATGTATGGATCTGAGGGCATACAATTATCGACCAGTATGTCCACTGCGATTGGCGGAATCGCAAGATCAACCGGGTAGTCATTGACTACGACCAAGGAAGCATCGGCTCCTATTCCTGTATATCCGTTTTTTGCCTCTCGGAGGTTAAACCTTGTAATGTTATAGTGAGGCAACGAGGGGAATTCATCTCCTATTAGAGAAAAGTTTTAGCTTTGTGAACGTGATAATGGGCCCCTAGTTGAATGTAGCTCACCTTCAAGGACTACGGCATGTTCGACCGCTTGTTTTCCGAGTCCAATAAGCCCAGACCGCAGAAAAACGTCCGCTTTGCCCTTGAGGCGGAGCTCCCTTAATCGGCCTTCCAGCCAGTCATTTGCAATGTTACGGATTCCTTCAAGAGACCCTGGCGTCAAATCACTCAAAAATGAAATTTCTGTCCTGTGGCCATTTCTTATGTCGACCGTGATGCTTGGGATTTTGGCGGTGCCCAACAACATGTTTCCATATTCAGGGACATAGACGTTCACTTCAGTCGCTCCAGCCCTCACTTTCCGTGCTATCCAGGTCCCCAATCTTCCGATGTTCCTAACAGAACCCTTCTCGACCTTCGAAGCATCCATACTAAATTCCCCCTCGACCTTCACTCGTACTCCAGTATCCGTCAAAGAATCCAAGGAAAGCCGAGTCGGTTTGAAGCCGGCTGCCTGCTTAGCATAGTCCTCTACCTCTTCCGTGGCCAAGAATCCAAACAAGATGGTGACAAAGACGCTACAAAGTATTATAAGTGCCAATATGCTCGGCCATCTCTTTCTCAGCAATGATGTCTTCTTGTTGGATGGTACGCTTGAGGGGCTTGAGAGCCGCAATAATGGTGTCGTTTGCGTGGAGTGTGCCATCGCTTCGTCGTCATCACCGTGCACCGATCTCGATAATAAAGGAGTCTCTTCTGTAGTTCTGCTCGAAGCATTCGAATGTGCTGACTTTGTTGAGCGACCGGATTTCTGGGAGGCTGGACGAGAGCTGGGCGTTCTCGTAGCCATCGACGGTCCGTTCGGAGTATCCATGACGACAGCGAAGGTGATAGGACGATCTATAGAATCATTCAGCACGATATATTTGGTAGGAGAAGTAATCAGTGAGCGGTGACTGTGATATTTGGAGGTGAAGGTTGAATAGGTGGGCAGGAGTTGGCAGTAAGGATGAAACACGACAGAATGCACTGCCCAGGCACCGCCGTCATCGTTCAGCAGTCGGGGGAGCTTCACCTTATCATAAGTGCACGGACCATCCGGTCGCGCTACGCAGACCCACCACCCCGGATTTTTGGTGATCAACGAAGCTCAAAAGTCAAAAAGCACAGCAAACCGCTCTCCGTGACTCACCGCTTGCAATTGAGTCATCCTCTCATACAAATACCTAATTTGTTTCGTCCGAACCACCTCAGCTTCTAGACAACAACAATGCCATCCTTCCGCCTCTCCCCAGCAGCTCTCCGCAGCTCCATCAATGCTCAAGCCCGTCTTTTCTCCTCTGCTACTCCTTCCACTCCTCAAACCTCACCCTTCGCTCCCCGCCATTTTCTCTCAATAGCAGACCTCACTCCTACAGAGCTCGTCACTCTCGTCCGAAATGCACACCAGCACAAAACTGCCATCAAGTCTGGCTCAACGCCCGCGAATCTCAATGGGGCTTTGTCAGGAAAGACGGTTGCTATGACGTTTAGCAAGCGGAGTACCCGCACGAGAGTGTCAACAGAGGGCGCAGTCGTTGCATTAGGGGGGCATCCTATGTTCTTGGGAAAGGATGATATCCAATTAGGCGTATGTGATTACCATATCCATAGTGAATTGCTCGCATAACTGACCGCCAACCCTAGGTCAACGAATCCCTCTACGACACCTCCGTAATAATCTCCAGCATGACCTCCGCAATCGTCGCCCGCGTGAACAAGCACTCCGACGTCGCGGGTCTAGCAAAGCACTCCTCCGTCCCCGTCATCAACGCCCTATGTGACCTCTACCATCCCCTTCAAATCATCGCCGATTTCCTCACCATCGCAGAAACCCACCCCGCGAGCCTCCACTCCTCGCTTGGCCTCGAGGGAATGAAGATTGCGTGGATAGGCGATGCCAACAACGTCCTCTTCGACATGTGCATCGCTGCCGCCAAACTCGGCGTCGACTTGGCTGTCGCAACACCGAAGGGCTACTCCATTCCCCCGTTTATGAAGGAAATTATCCAATCTGCTGCTGCGAGCTCGCCGAAACCAGGCAAGCTCATCGAGACCAATATCCCCGAAGAAGCGGTCAAAAACGCCGACATCCTCGTCACCGACACCTGGGTGTCCATGGGCCAAGAAGAAGAAACCGCGAAGCGCCTGAAAGACTTCGCTGGCTTCCAGATTACGAGCGAGCTAGCGAAGCGCGGGGGTGCGAAGGAAGGCTGGCAGTTTATGCATTGTTTGCCGAGGCATGCGGAAGAGGTGAGTGACGAGGTGTTTTATGGGCCAAGGAGTGTGGTGTTTAGGGAGGGGGAGAACAGGCTGTGGAGTGCTATCTGTAAGTCCCTACCCTGACATTCTTCTATGCGTAAATCGGAGTACAACTAACATTCATTAGCGGCGCTTGAGGCTTTCGTTGTGAACAAGGGAGAGATTGTTTGAAGTCATCGAGAGAAACTGTTACAGAAAAGCAAATATGAAAGCTAATATCTCGTCCGAAATCTGAAGATGCTGCAAGTATTTTAGCAGTGATTGACCAAAAACATTCATTCCCAGCAGTATTACATAATCCAAAGAGAGACCCGGCCTCCTTGAACTAACAACTAATACTGTGGAGACCCGCTTTCATGATAATTACCACATACCGTTGTCCATCTACCATACGCACCTCTCCCACCCCTAGAGCAAACTCCTTATTCTCCATCTCCTCAATCAAAAATTTACCTATCTACAAAAGTTCTCCGTGTCCTTAATTAATTTCATATCTCATTTCCCATATTTCACTTCTCAACTCACTGCTCTTTAGGACTCTGTCCCCATAGACCCTCCTAAAAACGAGGTTAACACGTACACTTGTCTAAACTGTTCTGCTAAGTTTAGTTATTTGTCTACCAGCTTTCTTATCCTTACTAGATCGCTCACTAGACTACAAACCTGTTTACTTGTACCAAACAGTGCACATGCAAATTTGATGCTATTGCTGTTTAGTGTGTGAGGCCTACAGGCGAACTACGTACTGAGGGAAGGTGCCAAGACTTCCCAAGCATATGTGAATGGAATATGTAAACGCTGAGATCCTTTTACACCACACCATGTGAGCAGGGCCTGAGGGCTACCACTGACACTTTGCTTCATACTTTCGAAGTTTATTTACTTACTAATGGTAATATATATGAATTACTCGCGGAAATGGGGATTAAGAGGTATGAAATTGTGAAGTGGGAGGTGTGCAACGAAGGTATAAACTAAAGGGAGGAATCGGTCGAGGGATGGATAGGAGGACAAGGGGAAGACGAGACGAATATAGTGAATATTAGTCTCTCTCGTAATAAATCGTATCTCCTTGCTATTAACCGTCGTAATTCTTAGAGTAGGATACATTATGAAAAAAAGCTTTTTATAGCTAGCTATAAAGCGTGGACTTATGACAAGAGAAATAAATAATCCCGTAAGGCTTAAGATTTACCAGCACGTAAATGAATTAGGAGCCTCTGAGACGTTTATTTCACACCTTCAACAGACATCCTTTAATTCACACACCATTTTATCCCTCGCTCCATCCACAGCCTTCTAACTACACCTCTCCGTTTATATATTGATTCGCACTTCTTATTTTGCATCTTAATTCACATCGCCCTATTCACAAACTGTACTCACAACCCTTATCCACAACTCCCATTCACAAACATATTTGCAACCTTCATCCGTAGGCCTCACCCACTCTCTTCTTCTCACCCCCTCTATTCATACACTTGCACATCCGCATCTATTTACCCCCCTCCGCCCACTCCGACCCACCCCGACCTCATCTAAAGCTAGACCGAAACTTCTCATCCAAAGGTAGCTGGCGCGGGCCCGTAGTCATTGCCCCCTTTTCACTTTCCTGCATTTTTAAGAAATTTCCTTGGTTCGACTGGGAATGAAAATGTTGGGAAGAATAACGTTGTGTGAAGCCTTATATAAATATATTTCCGCCGCTTAATGTCAATTGGCTAAGTGGTCCCTCCATCCGATTCGAAGCCATAGATCTTCGCAGAGTCCGACGGTTGTAGTACTATTGCCTGGCTCCCTCGACCTCCCCATTCCCATCCTCGCAGGCGAATCGTATAGGATATGGATTCCGGAACCGTAAACGGTAGATGATGAAAAGGACAAACGATAAATTAGTTGAATATTTCAGGGATGAATTGCAGGAGCTTAATGACCGCTTTGTTGTTACTTCCAGTGGTTTTGGGTAGCGGTACAACTTCATCATTGGGGCGCCTGGTTCCTTATTGTATAGATGCTTTCTTTGTATAGGACGCGGAAGCCATTTCTAAGTCATCGCTGTTTCTGTACAAACTTTGCCGATATGAGGAAGCTAAGAAAAAGTATCTCTAGATAACAATGCGATAGAACTATATTTTCTACAGGGCAAAGGGTACCGAAACCGCTTCTCTAGGAGCATTATCCTCTTCGGGCTCCTTCACCGCCGGCGGCGGCGCCGCGAGCAACTTCTTGATAGCCTTGAAATGTGCCTCGGGAAGCGAGCGCGGTTGGAATGCTTTGATCTCGTACAATAACATTAGCGGCGTCACTCCACCGCGTTTCGCTATGTTGACATCTGCGCCATATGAGAGAAGCAGTGGGATGGCTTCCCTGAGTACATCAAGCTTCTTGTAGTTGTAGTAAATGAGGATGTAGAGGGGAGTTCCTCCATTTCTCATCTCTAGCATTAGGTTTGGCCCCATGTTCAAGGAGTGTCATTACAGCTTCAAGGTGGTTGAAATACCGCATGTGCCAATGAAGAGGCGTCCAAAGGTCGTCATCGTGTGCGTTAACCTGGATATCCGGAACATTTTCTAGAAGCAGGGAAATGACCATAGGATTCGTAGCGCGATGTAAAGGGGTAGATCCATACTTCCCTTTAGCTTTGGCATCGGCTCCACCCTGAATGAGTTCACGCAGCGTTCTTCCGCTATCGAAGTTACCCGGCAGGTGAAGTAAAAACCCTCATGTCTGATTCCTACGGTAAACGTAATCGAACACAGTTCTTCTGTGTCCATCTTCCTGGTTTGGGGGGACACCAATTGCAAGTAGAAGTTTTACCAGCAGCCAGTGGCCCCATGCGGCCGCAATGTGAAGCAGTGTAGCTCCCTTGTCCAATTTAGAGCTTACAGTGGTGGTCGGGTCTGCTCCTCTTTCGATTGCAGCTACTATGTAGCCGTAGACCTGCATCCTTTTACGAGAATCCCCTCTCTCTTTCTCATAAATTTCCTCGATCACTTTCAGATTGGGTGAATTAGCCCGGTGCCGTTTGCGCCAATGGGAGCAAGCCTCGATATCCTCATCTATGGTCCACTCTCCATGAACAGAGGGTAGTCTGAGGAACTCGACGAATGAACAGTTGGGCCTATAGCCGGCTATGTCTCTTGGTTGGGCTGATTCCTCCGGATCCCCATATACCGTCCTGGCATCATATCCTGGCATCATACCTCGCCTTTGCAGGGCTCAACCGCTCGTAAGCAGGTGCAGTTTTGTGCTGCGCTGGGTGAACGGGCGAGTAGCGGGGTGGAGATCCTCGATGTTGGGATGCGGAGATGGCGATACTTGGAAAAGACTTTTCGCTGTTACTAGGAGAAGTTGGTGTCCGTGAAACCAAAACAGGTTCCGAATTGGACGACTGAATCATCAGTCGACGGAATCGTGACTTTATGTTTTGTCCGTTTTGATTCCATCCTATGCTGTCCTTCCACTAAACCATCCGTACTATGAACCTTTAGTGGAGGGGACGGAGTATGTACACCAGAAGGTTTGCGTCCTGATCTAACGGACGGTTCCAGCTCACTAGTTAATCTCTTTGTAATCTTTTGAAGCGGCTCACGCGTCGAATCATCTCCTCCCATTGCTTCAATCCGAACTTGTAATTGCCGTATCTCTTCAATTGCATCTGGCCGTCCTTCAGTTCTTCAGTATTTTCAAGCGTAGCATCGGCGGTATCTCTGATCTTCGTAGCGACTTCTTTGGTCTGGCGAGTGAGTTTACTATTTAGGGATCATCAGCTATCCAATATCACCCCCCCCAAAAGGCTATATATAAGCCGGCTTACAGGTCGAGATGCGTCAAAACAATGTTCAAAATTTGTTTATGTGCATCCAGATTCCTTCCCAACTTCTCCATGTCCCCTTGACCCCACGCTGCCCAGACAATCTTCCTTCTCTTCTTCTCTTCCAAGTACCTCAATAATAGCTTCTCAATCTCTTTTACAGTATGTGAACAGCTGTGAACGGCGTCCAACAGGTTTGCTTCGAGACTGGGGGAAATGAGAAGGCGCGGACTCTGATAGTCATGTTCTAGCGATTCCAGAATTGTTTTGAGAACAGACAGCCCACTGGACACCTGAAGGAAATCCGGTCTTGAGTCTCGCACATCTCGAACGAACTTGGTGATTGCCACAGCGGTTTGTCCGACAAAGGCTAGAAGGCCGCAGATGCCGGAAAGGATGGATAATGGATCTGCCATTCTGAACCTTCAGGATACATCATTACGGTGTAGACTCATCACAACGTGGGGAGCTAAACGCTCATGGTGAATGTGATGAGGGTGGGGTTGACCTCGTATACTCCGCCTCAGGCAACAGCCACACCAGGGCTTGTATCTGCATGGTAATAATCTTGGAACTGATTGTTAGAGTGGTGATGTTGTCTGGCCTTTTTCCAGTGGCCAGCTTGTAGGCCTTTAACCAAGGCAAATTGACGTACAGAAAGGGGTGCTAAAGATCCAAACTCTGTGTACCATTTGAAAGATGCATATCATCCCCTCGCAAGAGCTACAATATGATATTATACAAGTATCCATGGCGCGAAAGTCCATGGGTTAGCCGCACGACCGAATTTGAAGAGCATCATGTCAAGGACGGTAGTTGGGTACATGATTGAGACAGGACGAGATAACGGCGTGTGGGTGGAAAAGCAATGGGAGAAATCTTGGAGAAGAAGCGGGAAGAAGTGAAAGACATGGCTGGGAGGTACCCCAAAACGAAATGACATAGTTGAAGTGTCGGTGGTCTTGGAGGCACCTGGGAAGGGTGGGTCCTTACCATACAATATCCTTTCAGACCTTCGCAAGGGGCAACAGCAAAACAAACACAAAAGATATATCAGAATAGCCATACTTCACATAAGATATGTATGATATACAAGTAAAAGTATGCGAGAATGTAAGAAGAGTCAAAATCCTAAATGCTAGAGCTCGACTTGTGAAGAAATCTAACAGAGTAAATGGTACCATGGATATCAAAACTCCCCAAACCGAGCCAAGAAAGAACAATGCAACTAGACCAAACAACAACTATGAGGAATCCTCTCCAGACCTATTTATACAGGGGAACTAGCACAACGCCCTAGGGCATTTATTTATTGGCCTTCGCTTCAGAGGCCATAACAGGGTTGTGGCCCTTAGGATACTTGGAGTCAGACTCCAGAGTCTCATCCGGCTTGTCTAGTTCATCATTAGCATCATCCAACAGAAATCGTCGTCATGCGGAAAACTTACCGTGTCTTGCATACAAGTGATACTCCTCATCAGCATAATTGCCAATATGTCCACTCTCCACATCCTTCCTCGTCAGAGAAAGCTTACCCCTAGGCAGACCCATGCTACCCAAGAAAGATACACCATCCTTCCACTCCCTCTCCTTCCTCTTCGCATCCCACTTCAGCTCCTCAGCCATCAAATCAATGACAGTCGGCAGAGCCTCAAGCGCAGCCTGGGCGTTCAGGAATGCCAACCGCATGCGGCGTGCAAGAACATCGGTAGCAGTCTGGGCATACTCATGTCTCACACAGTACCGAACTTCCCCATCAAGATAAGGATAGAGCGGAGAAATGCGCTTTCCTCGGACGGGGAAGCTCTTGTCGGTCGGGTCAGACAGCGCAACGACGGTCCAGGCACGATCTCCGTACGCACCAGCGAGGTACTTAGCGACATCTGTTTCAACACCGTAGTGCTGGACAAGGTTGATGAAGAGGGTTTTGGAGAAGCCATGGGCGCCGATGAGTCTCACACGATGCGTCTGGCAAGTGCCATCGAGAGGCGCGTCATCTTCGACCTCAGTGCCGCTGACGCGGACAGCGTTAGTCAATGGCTTAGGCGTCAGCTTGAATTCCTTGATGGCCTCGTCCACTGTTTCCTCAGCCATCTGTCTGTAGGTAGTCCACTTTCCGCCGGAGCAGGTGAGAAGACCGGAAGGAGATACCGTTACGAGATGGTTGCGGACAAGGCCCTCCGTCTTGCTCGCCTTAGGGTCGCGGACCAAGGGACGGATACCGGCCCATGCAGCAAGCACATCACCGCGCCTGACCTCGATATTCGGTTCCAGATACCGTCTGATTTCCTTAAGGATCCAGTCAATCTCGTCTTCTCCAGCAGTAGGCGTGCGAGTGATCGAAGTTGGAGTATCCGTGGTTCCGGCGATGGTGTTACCCTGCCATGGAAGGAAAAAGATCACACGTCCGTCGGAGGTAGAGGGGTCAATGAGACCCATATTCGAGGGACTAAAGTAACCAGGGAGGATCAGGTGAACGCCCGAGCTAGGTGCGACAATCTCCTCAGTCTTGGGGTCGTCCAGTTTGCGAATAGAATCTGTGAACGGTCCGGTAGCGTTGATTATGCCCTTCGCCTTGATCTTGAATTCCTCGGGTCTCTTGCCGTCCAGATCCTGGATGCAGTCCTTCACTGTAGCACCGCAAAGTCTTCCGTTTGCGTCCTTTTCCAGACCAGTGACTTCCATATGATTAACCACAGTCGCGCCGTAGAGTGCTGCAGTCATGGCGAGGGAGACGTTCATGCGAGAGTCATTGTGTGCCCCATCTGTGAAAGTCAATTTTGGTGGCACATAAGTAAAGTAGGGAAAAACGTACCATAATAAACAAGAGCACCGCAAAGTCCGCTCTTTTTCAACATAGGGAACGCATCAATCGCTTTACTCTTTGTCAAAAAGTATGAGCTTTCGATGTTCTCGGAACCAGCCAAGAAGTCATATGCCTTGGTACCAGCCCAGAAGTAAGGAATCTTCCACCACGTATCGATGGGAATCATGATTGGTAGCCATGCTGATAGATGGGGAGCGGTATCTAAGAAGTATCGGCGTTCGCGGAGGGCTTCTACGACTAACTTGTACCTGAAACGTTTGGTTAGGTTTCATGGACAGAGACCCTTTTTTTGAGCAGCTTACTGGTTGTAGTCGAGATTCCAAACAGCTTTTTCCAGATACCGGACACCACCGTGCACTAGTTTTGTACTCTTACTGCTAGTTCCACTGCTGAAGTCATCCCGCTCAACAAGAGCAACCTTCAACCCTCTCGTAACAGCATCAAGCGCGATTCCAGACCCAGTCGCACCACCGCCGATAATAAGCAGATCGTACGGTTCTTCTTCCGCCTTCTCTGTCGGTGCAGGAGATTCTCCACTTAGCCCTTTTCCGACGGCATTCTTCACCTTCTCCACGGTCCCTACTATTATACCAGCGCTTCGCTTGAGGTCTGCTATTTGCTCCTCGCGGCTCTTAGCATGTGGAAACTTGGGAGGACGGAAGACACCATTCTCTCCGTATGTGGGTGGTGGAACGGCCGCAGCTTCCTGACCCGGAATATTTCGCGGGCGGTATGCTGTGTATAGGACTGCACCTCCGAGGACACCCGCACCGGATGCGTACAACAGCGGCTTTAGGATGCGATTGGGACGCCGGAGAACCATGATGGATATGAGAGGAGCGGGTTACTGGAGAGACGGAGGAGTTGCTGAGTTTGATGAAAAAAGACGAGACAGGTCGAAGGGTATAGAAAGAGTTGTAGGGAATAAAAAGCGGGTAAGTTTTTAAAAAAAATACAAGAGAGCTGCTGAAGTTTTCCCAGGTGAGCTCGTGAAACGGGAGATGGAAGGATTGGATGCAAAGTAAAACTCACCTTGATGATTATGGTTTAAGAGAGCATATTTGGCAGAGAGAAGAGAGATATAAGAAATTTTTCCGCCAGGTCAGAAGGGCAATGGGGCGACACGGAGTGGAGAGTTGGAGCTGTTGGTTAGGGAGTGTTGAGAGCAAAGTATGACGACAAAGGTCAAGATTTGCGATGGGGCAGCTTCGGGCGTGTTCCGAGCGAACAAGCCCGAGATTGAGGGACATGGCACGCCGTTTTCGGCTGTAGGGCCAAGTATTAATAAATTCAACTCTCAATTTATCCTCCAGCAATAGCCTTTTCTATAAAAGCTGCATACGAATCATTGATGCTACGTTCAGGGCGTTGTTGACATGAATTGTTGTCGTGTTTGAAGCTTCACATGCCGTCCGTTCCTTATCTCCGGGGTATCCTAAGAGTGCTAGGCCGGGACAGCTACCGGACAGCTAGGCAGGTACAGTGGGGGACGTGACGTGGGGGTGTTCCTTTTAGTGGGGAACGGGTTGCGATGTGGGCTGTCGTTCCTGTTTGCCTTCAACGCCCATCACTCTCTTCTCCGAGAACGCTCCTGGGCATAAAAGTTCGTTTCAAGTGTCTGGGGAAGCTTGTCCGAAATTTTTCAGTATTTTATATATGATTATATTATCATGATTGCCTTCCACTTAACAAATGTATAGGTATACCGAACAGAAATTGATATCTTTCCCCAAACTCCATTACCCCATCCATACCTACCCCCCCCCCTCCCCCCTACGATTCGAAGATGTTCTAAGGGCTCCATACCCACAGCAAAAGCAGCACATCCCCAATGACCACAGCGAGCACACTCGCCAGAACAAGTCCCTGATGCACCCAGCTCACCCTCTCCCGTCTAGTGTTTAAACTCAGTACCGCAACAATAAGCAGCAGCATATTGAAAATGGTGCTAAATAGGACCATCACGTCAACCACTCCCCTCTCTTTTCTTCTGCTCGTCCCAGCCAGAGCTGCCAAAATAACATCAATGACAACCGCAGCCGCAATACAGGTCATGTATAGCTTCAGTTTGGTCATGTCACGTTCATGTATACGAGCCTCGTTCATAAATTCCCGGTTTGACTGTCTGCGTAGTGTATCCAGTCCGCGGGCGTCCCGACGCATGCCCAGAAAGGGGAAAATATTCCTGAAGTATTTTTTCGTTGACAAAGGATGCCGATCTGAAATGGTACCGTAGTTTCCCGAAAGAGTATTGGCATGTTCTTCAGGGGTTTCGTCATCGCTGGATACGGAGCCAACACTCCCATGGGGTAATAAAGGGGATTCCTCATTACCTCTGGAAGTCCGGAACAGGCTCTTCGTCTTTTGCGCCAATTTCTCTATCATTTCTTGACCGGGGAACTTTACTTCTTCGTCGGGATTAATGTAAATATAATAACCCTCGTCTTCAGAATCCGGGTTATCGTATTCGTTCCAGTAGCGCTGTTGAACAATGGGCTCCTCTACCTCATGCTGTAGTTGACGAGTTCTTGATGACTTCTTCCGGAAGTTCTTCAGCGTCAGAACTGGCAAGCCATCCGGTCCAGAGCCAGCCGAAGATTGATGTCGAAGTGTGTTTGGTGTTGACGGGCCATCCGTAGCTGAGGCCGTAGAAGCAGTGGTATGAGCAGGGGTGGAGGAGAAAGAGCCGTGGTTGCTGGTTCCTCTTCGACGTTGTTTCTTGACTGGCTCAGGAAGTTTACGAATATCTCCCTCTAATGTTGACATCCAGTAAGGCGCAGACATTGCAGCAGGTTTGCAACACATCCACAGTGCATGTGTTTCAACCGAGAATCCGCGCACACGTTCAACGAGATGACTGCGGTCTAGTAGGTGTATCAACGTAGCATCTTGATTTCCTTCCTTGCGAATTTCCAGAACAGTATGAGGAAACTTGAGGGCCTTGGTGTGTGCTTTAGAGACCCAATCGCTATACTTCAGGTCGTGGAGCATGGAGCCCTTCATGTGGATATCTTGGTCTAAAATAGCCCAGAGGCCACCAGCAGGGTTGTTCTGAAGGCCTATAAATCTGGTTCGTTTGGAACAGATTCCGACAATAGGGTTCGCTTCTTTATGGTTCAGTAACCATTCACGAACGCTCTTTGCAGAAGTAGCTTGTGACGATTCATCGGTGGTATATCCCGACTTATCTAGGAATGCAGGAAGCTGGTTTCGTTTCAGCCTAACAAACTCGCCATCCTTCGAGTCTTGCTTATCTTGATCGGAATCCAGTCCGACGGCAACAATAGCAGAATCGTCTGTCGAAGTCCAGCGTGCATACCCTGATGCCTTGGCACCCCTGCCTTCGTCAATACCAGCAACGGTCGTAGTATTTTGCTTCTGAGCCTGTCTTTCAGGGTTATCAAGTATAACGAAGCCTGCACTATCTTCATCACCAGGAGTTACGGAGGAGGACCTTTGATGCGTGAGGGTCGCATGGAGCGAGTCATTTCGCGGCTCGCCCGTCCTTTCAGACCGGTAGAGTCGCATATGCTGGAGCAGTAGAACTTCGACTTCGAGGATATGGTCAGGGTGTATCCAGTAGGTCGCCTTCGTTCCCTTTGGCCCTAGAGGAAGTGTGGATAATATCGAGTCAAAATCTACCTCGGAACCTCCTTCAATGGTTTTAGCAATATGAGATATAGGGTCCATTGGATCGCCAGAAGACCGGAGTTTAGAGTCCATCGAAGTATTTGCTTGTTCGAAAGGCATCCGGACGGCCTGAAGAACATCGGCATATTCGTCCAGGAGATATCCTAATTCTCTTTGGAAAAAGCTGTCAGGGTTATCAATTACCTCCTTTTTAAAACGAGCCTCCAGCTCAGAGTCTTTAGCCCATCTCTTGTACTTTTTCAAGATCTTCTGAAACCCAACGCGCTGAGCTACTTGAAACCTTGCAAGACATCGGATCTCTTCACCGGCTTTTGACACATCAGCATCAATCTTAGCGTATCTCTCAACCGTCCTTGCGCGCAGCCGGCGATCAGCAGCTTCTGAAGGTTGTCGTGCTTGTAGTTGAAGCACACGCTTCTTAATGTGATCTAGTCTACGCTCGATCTCGCCGGACTTGCTTTTGATAAAGAGGTTGATTCGGTCATGTTGCGATCTTAGAACCCGTAGCAAGGTCTCCCTAAATTCTTGCTGAGTTGTACCGCCTTGACCAGGAATTGAGACGGCCGTACCAGCGCCTGGAGTGGTATGGTGTTTAATCAGGTCTTTGAGGAAGTCATAGTCGATGTTGACTGCGAGAACGGTTAGGACTGGAGTGGGACAAAGAAATACAAACTCCAACTTCACTTACAGTAACCCCACTCGGGTATCGAACGCTGCTGCAGTGTCTCGCCGTATTTCATATCCTGTCACGCGACCCTCAAACAATGACGAATGACTCGATTATTAGAGCAATTGATGACGAAATATTATGTATTAGACAAAATGCTGAGAATAAATTAGATGCTGAGAAACAAATTTTGTGTATGATGAGGACGGCAAAGAGACAGCGGGTATATTGGTAAAGAAAAGACTTGATTGAGGGCAATTGGCCCTTTACGAAGAAGAATGTGAAAGGGTTGCTGATATCATGAACAGCGGTCACGAGAGCGGGAGATGGGGTCATTACATAGGTGGTATGCAGGGACGAAGAAGCGCCGACAGAGAGGCCTTGTTCCTGATAATCTGGACCTTCCAAGAATTGGTCGAGTTGGATTAGTGACGCAATGGCGGCTTGGTAGTTTGGCTTCAAGATGTGAACGAGATAGGGGAGAAATATATAACCAAACTGCAGTGAATTGAATTGAATGAAGAGAAGGAAGAATGAAGATGCGAACGCTCGCGTGAGGCACAGCGTCGAGCGGCCATGGCGACCTATGAAGTCTGGCTAATTTCCAAAACTTCATCCTTACCCTGTCGTCGCAACTTTTCTTCATCTAATGTGGCGTTTTGCTCTGAACGGCGCTGTCAGGGGAGCTTAGATCGGTGCCACATCTGTGCTTGCCCGGAAATCTAGAGTGTGAAGCCGTCAGTTGCCGTCAGCCACGTGAAAATGCACTGTCCAATGAGCGTGAACCATCATCATTAATAAAGGCAAATGTCACCAAACATGAACACCTCATAGGGCTCCAGCAGCATCCAAATACAGACCAAACCTATTATATTCCCCCCACCACAGAGTCATAGCAGCAAGTCTAGATTTTCCCCATATATTAAGCACCGGGTCCCCCACCAGTTGTACGCGTGGGGGGTTTGTGTAACAAAGGGTGCCGCATTATTGCGATCATGCAAACCAGACTGTCATACGGGATACAAAAATTTCTCCAGACCGCTGCAGGAGTCTCGAAAGAGGTGCACCTTGCAGGAGGCACAAGGGGTCTCGGAATCTAGACTTCTGCAGGGCGCTCATTTCAGCTTACTCGGGCCAAACCATTACTTGTGGAAAGTTAGGTTAGGGATTGCTCTGCCGGGGGTTACTGATATCAAAATACTGGCAGAGAATTTTCTGGAACTATGGCCGTTCTCTCCTTATCTAGTATACCCTGTATCCTTCCGCACGGAAATGGCAGTCAACGTCAACTTGGTACAGGGTGGATAAACAGGATGGAACCAGTTACATGCGAGTCAAAAAGACGAAGGTCATACGGTATCCCAGTCGATATTCTGCTTCCTATAGAATTTTCTGACATGCCATTGAGCTGCCAAATATTATATACAAGATTGACAAACGCCCGCCTTGTTCTGAAAAGAATCCACATAACTCCTAACCCACACAGAAGTAAGAAATGTTTAACCTGGAGGGAGCGTGCTCTGATCCACGACGTCCTCGGCTTCCTTCTCGTCGACTTCATTCGGGCCATGAAGAGGGGAACGGGGTAGGGCCATGAGACCTAGTGCAAATCAGTAAAGATCAGCTTTGTTATCCGAAGCCCGCTTACCTGTCCTTGCCGACTCCAAGATTCCGAAGGGTGCAATGAGCTTCATGAACGAATCAATCCTGGTAGACTTCGCCGAAACCTCCACAATGCAGTTGTTCGTGCTAATATCCAAGACCTTTCCGCCAAACTGATGTGTTAGGTGCGTGATAGCTGCCAAATGCTCGTGTTTGTGCCTCAACGCCTGGCTCACGGGCAAGTTACTCGGATGGTAATCTTTCCTGAGAGAATCGCGAGCAGCTATTTCGGCAAGAGCATCACGATCAGCCTCCGACAGCTCTTCGCCTTCCATCATCTCAGGCATACCAGACATCTCCCGGTGATGAGCGAGGAGCTCCTCAAAGTATTCGGGTCCCAAAATAGAAACCTTAGCAAGAAGCAACTCGCGTTGCACAAGAGGCGCAGTGGTATAATCAAGAACGGCCCATACTGGTACCAAGTCCTCGAGTTGGCGTCGAGCTTGTTCTACGACACCATCTTGGCCCGCCAACACAATCGTCATGCGGGAGAGATCGTCAACTTCGGTATTGCAAACGACCAAGCTGTCAATGTTGAAGCCACGAGCAGCCAGAATACCAGAGACTCTGGACAAGACACCGGGCTCGTTCTGCACCAAGCAATTCAAGATGTGACGTTTCTGGGGAGCTTGGGATGGAAGGGGGGTCTCGTAAAGAATGCTGCTAACTGCGGCTTGAGCGGACCAGGCGGGGGGTTGGTCTTCGGTAGGGAGAGGTGCAATCCGCCGGTGCAAGGCTTTGTAGGCTAGGGCCTGGGTGGACGAGGAGCTGTGTGCGCGCTGGAAATATTGGGGCAAGCTGCGGGAGCAGTTGCGGTGGAGGACATTGCGGAGAGGCAGAGCCTGAACAGCTCGCCGGAAGGCCATGGTGAGAGGAGGGTCCTCTTCGAGTCAATTGAGCTGCACCGAGACCTCTTGTGGTGCTGTCAGTGATGGTGATGTTCACAAGTGTGTGTGAGTGGTGAGAGAGAAGCAGTCGACACGAGGCCGGCTTGGGGTTCTGGATGAATCAGCTCCGGTTAGAAATTCTGGGGAGCGCCGATTACGGACCGGACCTGTCAAGGGTGCGGGCGACGACCTTGTTCCCCGGCACGTGCTTTGGCAATAAAGTCACCTGACTAGAACCGTGCGTTGGTTTTGCGGCGTGCCAAGCCTGCGTCCTAACTTCACATCTTCAACCACTTCGACTCTCTTCACCTCTCTTCTTCACCACCACGCGCGCTTTCTGATCAGCCACAACCTTCAGGTCGACTTTATTAACATATCCTTAGACAACGTTTCTGACTTCCAACCAGCCACAATGGGTGACCGGGAGGGGCGCACGCGCTCCCGTTTCGACATGGCCTCGCCAGATCCTGAGCAGAAGCGATCCAGGTTCGATAGCAGCGGCCGTCGCTCACGTTCTCCCACTGCGAGGGATTCAGAGCGCCCACGTCGCAGCCGGAGCCCAGTCGCGCGACAGAATACCGACAGCCCGGCAACTGCAGCGCAAAAGGCGAAGAGTGCAGCTGAGGCAGCTGCCGCTGCAGCGGCCAAAATCACCGAGCAGCTTCGACAGAGGAAGGTAGCTAGCTCGGTAGATGTGCCACCTATTCGCTCAGTATGTCACTCCATCTCTATGTCTTTCAATGGTGGCTGACGATGGTTTTGTAGGACCCCAGTGTTGCCGTCAAGCCTAAGGCTTCTGAAGACAAAGGCACTGCTGTTATCGGCGAAATCTACCAACAGGATGGCGACTACATCAAGGATATTGAGATCAACGAGTTGCGCAATCGGTATACACTTACAAAAGGCGCTACACAGAAGATGGTGAGTAACTTTTGCTGTCGCACTGACTCCAGGACCGTCTCCTGCCTTCATACCCCATTGCTACCATACATCCACCACTCCTTGGGCTGCCGTTTGATGTCCGTGGCTTGAGGAGAGAGTTGGACTTACTCGATGTTCTAGCTGCTTTCAACACCACCCACCGTTTTACACTGCTAACCTCAACTTTGTGACATTTAGATCAAGGAGGAAACTGGCGCTGGTACGCTCCCTCGCTCGATTAATTGATTTATGTGGGACCCTACTTATACGTTTTCAAGATGTCACAACGCGAGGCGAATACTATCCAGATAAGAGCATGGCTACAGCAGCGGTATGTACTCACCGCCAGTTTTGCCAGGGCTACTCTAATTCATTTGGCAGGCTCCACCTCTCTATCTGCACATTACTAGCACGACAAAGGAAGGTCTCGAGAAAGCAGTCGCCAAGATCGAAGAAATGATGAAGCAGGATCTTCCAAACCTCATTGACGAACGTCGATTCCGTCGCCGGGAACCGGAACAGGTCGAACGAGACCACCTTGGCAGAGTATCTCTAACCTGTAAGCCCCCTTTGAATTCTGCGGAAACTAACGTGTGTAGCGCAAATGGCCGGAAGAGAAGATTCCAATCGACCTAGAGCCAATCAACGGTTTCAATTTGAGAGCTCAGGTGGTCGGCAGTGGTGGTGCTTACGTCAAACATATCCAGCAGGAGACTCGTTGTCGTGTTCAAATCAAAGGCCGCGGCTCAGGGTTCTATGAGCCTGGCACGAACCAGGAGAGCGACGAACCTATGTATCTTCACGTCGCGTAAGTCCCTTTCACATGATTTCCAAGCAAATTTCTTACGATGTACAGTGGACCAGATCCCGAATTGGTAGAGAAGGCCCGCAGTCTTTGCGTGGACCTTCTCGAAAACGTCAAGGCCGCATACAACGAATTCAAAGAGCGCGGTCACAGGAACCAATTTGGCGGAAACAACTATGGCAATGGGCGCCAGAATTACGACGACCGCGGTGATTATGGTGACCGTGGCAGAGGCGACCGAAATCACAATTCGGGTTACGGCGGCGGATATGGGGCCCGCGGCGGTCAGAGTAGTTATGGTGCACCACAGTCTCCGACCACTATTAACGGCGCCCCTGCAGGAGTTCAAAACCAACCCGCGTACGATGGGTCCGCACAACAGGCCCAATGGAGCCAGTTCTACGGAGGAGACCCTTATGCCATGTATGGTGGCTACGACAACTACATGAAGCTTTGGCAGCTTTCCCAGCTGCAGACTGGGAACGCTATGAGCATGCAGCAATCGCCTTTTGGAGGTATGGGAGCCGTCGCAGCGACTCCACCCCCTCCCCCTACTGAAGCTCCACCACCACCGCCGCCTGGTTCAGCTCCTCCGCCACCACCACCGGGATCAGCACCGCCGCCTCCACCCCCAGGTGGCCCAGCTCCGGGGTCGTACAGTGCCGTCCCTCCACCTCCCGGACTGTAAGTTATGATTTGGGCTCGAGCAATCACATCAGCCATGACCCTCGCTATTAACACAACAGTCGATCCGCATCTTACAATATACACTACACTTGGAATGTGCAGCTGGATCCTAAATTTCGCCCCTAACTATCCTCAATCGTTTTGCGAAATCTGCAAAGCACATACAATGGCTGGCAGACGAGGTACTGGCCAGCACCGAGGAGTTCCGACGCGCTCTAATAGCTCTGTGCCCAAAGATTCAGTCAAGATTCATCCAACCTGAATGGCTCCATGTAAGGAAGCACTATCGCAGTAGGAGGACCTCCAAACAGAGTTATTGACCAGCGGGAGGTATGGAGAATGGATAGTGCATTTTGGTCATCTTTTCATTGCAGCAGAGGGAGTAATACCGATGGCTCATTCTATGGTGCTGGAAGTCTGTCCGTGCTAAATTTGCGACTTCGAGAGCCCTCTATGCTCATTCTGCTAGAGCGGGTGTTTGGTATAATAGATAGGACTTTGATAAAACTTACCCAACTGAAGCTATAACCCTGTTCATACTGCACCAACTAAGGCGATGTGATATAATGGTTGGTTATTTACAGATTCTATGTAATCTCTTACACCGTGATTGGCTTGCCCTACGGGCGAGCCCCTGCCGCGGGTGTTAAATCGCCATTCCGACTTCGCAGCCGAGGGACTTGGCCCATAATTTTTGGAGCACCGCTGTTGAGTGGCTTCGACATTCCAATCGCCTCTCTCCATTTACCATATGGCACTGCTGGCAATGCCTTTGTTGAAAATGAGGGTACAAGCTTTGAGAGCCGGAAAGGCTGCTAATTCAAAGGTCAGTATTCTATGCGTTGCTGCATATGGGGCTCTCGGGAGTTCACCATATGAAGTATGCAATGAGCTCAGAAGCTCAGCATGATGCATGCGCAACTAGTCTACAATCATCCCGACTAAAGTACTAATAGATTCCAGAATTCTTCATATACAGCCATTCGATCGCTTCAGCAGTCTTCGCGAAGATGTCTAGCTACGACTCATTCGGTTCCCCGCCACCACAAAGTTGACATCGCCTCGCGAACACCCCCGTACCACAAACTAGTTACTAAGTTACAAGAAGTGCGCAGGGTGCTGGGTGATTCTAGGCAATTAACTCTGGCGGAAAAGATCTTATATTCGCATCTCCAGAACCCTGAGGAGTCCCTCCTCTCAAATACCAACAATGGCAAGGATATTCGGGGAAAGGCAAATCTCAAGCTCAAACCGGATAGAGTGGCTATGCAAGACGCTTCGGCCCAAATGGCTTTGCTACAGTTCATGTCGTGTGGTCTTCCCTCGACGGCTGTGCCAGCGAGTATCCATTGTGATCATATGATCGTGGGCGAGAAGGGTGCGGATACGGATCTCCCGAACTCAATAGCGGGGAATAAGGAGGTCTTTGATTTCCTGGAGTCTGCCGCTAAGAAGTACGGGATTGAGTTCTGGCCTCCAGGTGCTGGTATCATCCATCAGTCTGTGCTAGAAAATTACTCTGCGCCGGGGTTGATGATGCTTGGAACGGATAGCCATACCCCTAATGCTGGTGGTTTGGGCGCGATTGCCATTGGTGTCGGTGGTGCGGATGCAGTGGATGCTCTTGTGGATGCGCCGTGGGAGCTGAAGGCACCGAAGATCCTAGGTGTTAAGCTTGAGGGCGAGTTGAGCGGATGGGCATCACCTAAAGACGTAATTCTGAGCCTTGCTGGCCAGCTCACTGTCCGCGTAAGTAATCATGTGATGTGCTTATGGAGAGTGTTAATAAATTTTTAGGGAGGAACTGGCTTTATCATCGAGTACTTCGGACCTGGTGTGAAGTCTCTTAGCTGTACGGGCATGGCAACTATTTGGTAAGAAGCAAATGGTTATTGTTTTAGACTTCCTTCTAACGAATTATAGCAATATGGGTGCCGAAGTTGGTGCTACAACATCCCTTTTCCCCTTCTCCCCTGCCCACGTTCCATACCTAGAAGCCACTCACAGAGGTCCTATTGCCCAAGCTGCGCAAGATGTCGCAGCCCTCCCAATGTCCCAGAATCTTCTCCGTGCCGACCCAGAAGCCGTTTATGACCAAGTAATCACCATCAACCTTTCCAGCCTTGAA
Organism: Delitschia confertaspora ATCC 74209; assembly: GCA_010093945.1. Taxonomy (NCBI): domain Eukaryota; kingdom Fungi; phylum Ascomycota; class Dothideomycetes; order Pleosporales; family Delitschiaceae; genus Delitschia; species Delitschia confertaspora. Next base: position 12,845 of record ML994147.1, on the reverse strand, counting down.
CCACACATCAATGGCCCCTTTACACCCGATCTCTCTACCCCACTCTCCAAGTTCAAGTCAGTCGTTGAGGAGAAGGGATGGCCCACCACGTTTGGTGCTGGTCTCATCGGCAGCTGCACTAACAGCTCGTACGAAGACATGACTCGGTCAGAGGACGTGGTTAAGCAAGCCTCCGCAGCAGGCTTGAAGCCGAAAGCAGATTTCATCATTACCCCCGGTAGTGAGCAAATCCGCGCGACACTCGATCGCGACCACACTCTCGATACCTTCTCCTCCGCTGGCGGTACCGTTTTAGCAAATGCCTGTGGACCCTGTGTAAGTCATGTGTATTATCCCTTATTACGCCTTATTTCTAACCTGCGATTCTAGATCGGACAATGGAACAGGACGGACGGCCCACCAAAGGGAGAATCCAACGCCATTTTCACCTCCTACAACCGCAACTTCCCCGGCCGCAACGACGGCAACCGCTCCACCATGAACTTCCTTGCCTCCCCTGAACTCATCACCGCAATGGCTTACTCCGGCTACACAACCTTCAACCCGATGACTGACAGCATTCCTACTCCTTCCGGTAAGCCCTTCAAATTCTCCCCACCAAGAGGCTCCGATCTCCCATCCGCGGGCTTCGCGGAGGGAAACCCAGAGTTCTTGCCTACGCCGGGCGTCCCAGATCCCTCTGTCGAGGTCAAGATCGATCCCAAGTCCACCAGGCTAGCGAAACTCGACCCCTTCCCCCCCTTCCCCAACTCTGAACTCAACGGCCTCCGCGTCCTGTACAAAGTCAAGGGCCAATGCACGACCGATACTATATCCGCCGCCGGCCCATGGCTCAAGTACAAAGGCCACCTGCCCAACATCTCTGAAAACACTCTCATTGGCGCCGTGAATGCCGCTACGGATGAAGTCAACGTCGCGTACGATGTCGATGGATCGAAGACTACCATCCCAGATTTGGCGAAGAGGTGGAGAGATGAAGGACATGAATGGTTGGTTGTAGCCGAGCACAACTACGGCGAGGGCTCCGCGCGCGAACATGCGGCGCTGCAGCCTAGATATCTTGGCGGACGAATTATCCTCGCAAAGTCTTTCGCTAGGATCCACGAAACCAACCTGAAAAAGCAAGGTATCGTTCCGCTTACCTTCGTCAATGAGTCCGATTACGATCTCATCAACGCTTGCGATGAAGTGAGTACTAAGGGCTTGCTTGATACGCTGAGGAGTGGTGGCAAGGGAGAAGTAGAGTTGGTGGTTAAGGGCAAGGATGGACGGGAACACACGGTTAAGACGAAGCATACTCTTAGTGAGGACCAGTGTGGGTTTGTACTGGCGGGGAGTGCGTTGAACCTTTTGGCGAGGGCAGGGAGGGAGATGCAGGAGGAGATTGTTAGGGGCGCGGAACTGAGTGATTAGATGGGTGTAGAGCAAAATCCCTGGAGCGGTGAAATGTAGAAGGGGAGTATAGGTGAGAGTGAGAAGTGTATATTTAATTTTGTGGTAAAAGAATAAAATTAGATTTTCTTGACCTCTAAGCGTTATTTATATAGACGGCAGCTTGTGGATGTTGTTACCATCAATTACTGCCTACTCTATGCCAGAACTCTTTGAGCTCAAGCAGACGATGTCTTGGCTTCAGAAAAACACACTATCCAATGTTCTCAAGTTTGCAGTGCCTACGTTGGGTATGTAGGGTCGATCCGACACCTCCAGTCTTGATACATTGATTATCTAATGAATCCCACACTGGTGGCGCCGTCGATAGCATAATCTAGAATAATTTCCGGTTCTAGTGCAAAAAGGGTTACTACACCGCTTTTCTTTTTAAACCTTCTATTATTCTTCATGTAATACTATAGATATTTTCCGAAAAGAAAAAGAGGAGGAAAAGGAGAGAGGAAAGGGGGAGAGCAAAGTGGGAGAGGAGAACGGGAGAGGAAAGTGGGAGAAGAAATAGGAAAAGGTATATAATAACATAGCACGGGACTTCGGAAATGGAGGAGTCTGATCAATCAGGAAAATGAACCGGGTTTTAGATACTAGGTAGTCACATGGAAACGAACTCATTGAAGCCATTAGATGTAGTGATCGAAAGAAACAATGGGTAAGGTATGGTAGAAAGTGATTTCGAATGCTCTATAATAAGCATAAATTGAACAAGATCCACATATATACGCGATCGTACCTCTTGCAAAACAGCTGCGGAATCCGATTAATGAACAAAAGGGAAGAGTTGGAATCTAGCCTGGCACTATCCTAATAAAGATTATGTTACTATTACGAACCACGTCTTTCCACACATCTAGTGGACCTTGTGTAGAAATCGGAATGTCATGGAAGCGGCCCCGAAATTAGTCAGGAACGTATTTTTTCTGATCACACCACCTCGCACCGTTTTTGAAACTTATTCATGGGCTTTGAGGTATTTTCCCTTCAGCTTGAGCACTCCTGAGCTAAGTTTGCCAAGGGGTCGGCGCTGACTGATGATGTAAAAGCGGAGGTGATGGTAACCTGTTCTCTATAATTAAAGGCGTCCAAATCCCGTACTGTATATTGCAATCCCGTCAAGATGGCAACCCATAGTGTTTTCAGCACCGGCTCCCTAAGGTGTGTTTTGCCTTCGTGGTAATGAGACGCCCAGGACAAATTTAGGGCTTGATCTTTGAAAATTTCTCTGTGTACGGGGGGAAGAAGTACCACAGAAGGTCATATAAGAGAGTGTCTTCCCGGAGTCCAGCAAAGTATGCCCACTTCCTCTGCATCCGATGCAGTTTCATGACCCCTTGAAGGGCGGCGATCTATTTTGAACGTAAGTGCCAGATTACTGTGGGCTGAAACGATCCTATGCCATCTCTGGATGGCGAGCAGTATCTCATCCAACAACTTGTTTCCATGTGCGACGTCAGGCAACATGAAATCTTTCCTCGAACCGCATGGCGTTAAAGGGATTGTAGCACTCGCACTCATATGTGACCGGTGCCATACGTTCCCATTACAGTTCTTTGTTCGTGAAGTGAACCACCCGAAGCGACAGCAGATGCTCATTGAAAAGCCTAAGCCCGTTGTAAAAGTGGACGTTCTGCATGGCCGAAACTATCGTGATCTGGAACCGAACGTATATGGGCAGTGTAAGAAGCCCGGCCGTTCACTTCGAAAGTATGACTGCGAGCCCATTCTTCGGCATTGGGCTTGGGATAAAGACCGTGAATTGCGTAGGAGGCGTTCGATGCTGCAATAGTGATATATGCGTAGGAGTGGGGAGATGCTATCTTATCCCTTTCTCAGCGCCAGTCATCTACATCGTCTTGGACGATGCATAGACTGTCAATCCATAGATATTTTAGGCCAAGACCCATCGTGAGGTCAATGCATGCTGAAATGTTCGTAGCATTGGGATAGGCGGAACGGTTGAGATAATCCTGCAACATCATGTCCTCCTGTACAAAGTTTTATCCACTCCAGAAATGCAAGAGGCTGCATAATCAAGACAGAGAGTCGGAGACTATAGTCTAATGACGAAATATAGAGGGGAATCGTCTATTTCCATGAGCTTTTGTCTTTTCATTGATAGAGGGTCTATCTTTGGTATTAAAAATCTGCCGGTCACCGAAGACCTTCCAGTGGCCTCCATCATTCGTCTTACAAACTCTGAAGAATTCTTGATGCGGTTCATATTCGCTCTCTATAGCCAAGCTTTCATCATGATGCGACTTATAAAGGAGCGAATACGGTACTCAATAATCCGCGCGAGGCGCAACCTCGTAGAGCAGAGGGGGGAAACAACTCAATCGAGGTATTTATTCATGTTGGAGAAGTACAAATAACCCTCAATCGAGATCGAACCAAAATCCACAAGGACGACTGGAGAGATGTGTAAAAAGGTCTTCAGCCCAACCCATACTTGCTGTCCGAGAACAAATGACAATGAAATAGCCCACTCCGCGAGTTTGTTTTCGTTCTTGTCCTCTTTTTTGATATTGCGATTCCTGAGGTGTGAGATAGCAAACTGTGTTCAGTGGATATTGAAGGCGATCTTGCCGATTTATGAGCGTAAAGAACTTGGAGGGAGTGATAGCCATTACTGCCTACGATATGCACTGAACAAGGCTGAGTGTCAGATGCCGAGAGTGATGTTCCCGAAATACGAAGCCAGGCTTAGTTTACTCAAAAACCAATGCAAATTTCCCGAGTATTGCAAGGGGATGAAGGTAGACGAGGCCGAGGCAGACACTTCGCGGTATAGTCTTGAATACTGTAATCTACCTGAATACTAGGTACTGTTTGAGAAAGTCAACAACAATGTACTCCTTTCTCAGTCAGGTTGCGTTGGAGATTACGCTTTTCGTTTGCGTACCTGACTCACTGTTCCTTTAGCAACGGATATGCAGCCCAGTTTCTGAAAACCAAAAAAATGGGTACGTGGTGCCGGAGGAGGATTCGATGGTGTAAATTTCAAACTGGAGCAAAGACTTGTTGTGGATGCACTGAAGAAAAGCTTTCAGAATTGATATCCAGTAAAACGCCAATTGAGACCCAGGTCACACGATAGTCTTTCCCTCGCCCAAGGAGGCTTTCTTCTGTAGATTTGCTAATAGACTGATCGGGATTTGATTTTCAGAATAACAGGATGATATCATGTCCACAAGAGAACAAGCTCTATCGACTCACCGTGAGTCTCCAAAGAGGATAAGAGACGTCCTTTCGTTGGCCCTCTAAGGCTTTGAAGGGGGAATCGTAATAGTTGTCGTGTCGTATACCACCAAGTAGAGCTCAGTTTCGCTTTTCCAACGCTTCTTGGATTCCGGTGCTACACTTCTCGAACCTCCAAAGGCCTTCCACCTAGGAGGTTGTCCGGTCGGAGGACTTCTTTGGAGAGATATTTCGGTTCCAATCGTTCATCTTGAACCAAACCCGAACTATGGTTGTACAGTACAGACCGATGATTGGATCTAAATTCACGCGGGAGGCCTAACGCCAGATGAGGGGTAGGAAGCCTTTGTTCATTGTGCCTCGCAGATTCTTTAAAGGATTGTCTTATTGTTGAAGGTGCCAGGAGAGCATTTTCCCAAGCAAGGCTGTAGAAAACAGGGCGTGTAATCCTCTTTCATTTTCTTCTTACCTCCCCAACGGACACAGCATGATCCCAACCTCAATTAATTTCTCCCCTGCTGTTGCTGCTGCTTTAACAGCCTTACGGAAAAGAGGACTTCAATGGACCCGACATAACCCGAGTACAGAAGCACTGCATCCCACTCATTTTCTCGACATATGCGGCTCATATTGCCAATATCTGCATAAAGTAAATGCATGCATGTATGATTGCTTAGCGTTGCGGCTGTTGCTGGGAGGCGGAGCAGGAACAAGGGAGGTAGACGCTTGCATCCGTTCACCCTGTCCTGGTGCAGTTCCCTCCGGGGAATATCCCAATAGAACAGCCTGAAAGGGAGGGGAAGTTTGTTGGGATGGATGTGCTGCTCGTATATTGATGCCCATATGAAACGGATAGTAAAGTGGGGGTTGTATATACTATAGCGTCTCTGATGCGAGAATAAGGTTAGGACTAGATTGGTTCCGTGATAGAAGAGTTAAGGGTCGTACTTGGGTTGGAAACAGCCTTTTGATGGGAAGATTGAGGTTTGATGAAGTGAACATCAACATGCGCATTTGAAGGGAGATATGACCTAATTTCGCGCTAAACCACGTTCGTCTTTTATCCTGCCACGACCTCATCTTTACATCCACACCCACTGTACTTCCACACTAACTGATCAATTACCCCACGACCTCAAGATGGATTCCAAATTATTGGAGATAGAAGAGCGCGATGAAGCGGGCAATCTAACAGCGTCTTATTACGAATCCTCAACCCATGGATCGTCGGTTTCTCGCATTGATGTTCAAGTGTGTTTGTCTTCATTTGCGTCTTTATACGAACAATAGATTGAAAGTTGTGGGCTCAGATAACAGATTTATACTGATATTGTGATGAATAGTATCCGGAGAAGACAAAAGGATATTTGCAAAGGCTTATCGATGTCTTCTTACCGGCTGGCTATCCACATAGTGTAACGGAGGATTATATCCAGTGAGTATGCTCTTTTATCAATTGTAACTTTGAAAATTCCAGTTTCGATTAACCACCCGTTTTTGTTTTGGCTTCCTGTTTCATTCTTATATTATGCGATGTGCTAATCGATACTGCTGTATATTAGATATCAGATCTATGTGCGTAATTCCACTTGTTGAAATAAGCAGGATCTACGAGTAGTTCAAAATATTGACCCCACACACAAAGGACTCACTCCAGGCATTCTCGAGCTCAATTGCCGGTTTGTTATCCTCGCGAGCAGTCCTGGAAGGTGCGTATCCTTAATTTTACCATATATTCGTCTATGAAACACCCCTCCACTGTGTAATATTCCATTCTGTCGATCTCTCAATAAGCTTCTCAAGCCTTACCATTCTCTCGTCTAATCTTCCCTTTCCCCTGAACCCGAGGTGCAGCAAGCATCCCAACTATCTATTCAGCTTTGGGGCCATTAGAGCACTGTTTTGCATGTTGATTAGATTCCTGTACCGCACATTCGTCAACATACTCTTAGTTCTCCAATCACAAAACACTTCACCCTCCATCCCATAGCACACCCTTCCAATCTAACACACCCTAGGCGTCGGCGTCGGCGATCCCACAGCAACCGCCCATTCTGCCCTCCTCCTAACCATATTCCAAGACTCGCTCGGCCGCCTCGCCACAATCCTTTTCGCATATCGCATTGGGCTGGCCCTGGAACCCGAATGTAAAATGTACCGTTTACTTGCTGACATCTTCAACGACACAGCCATGGTTCTGGACTGCATTTCTCCGGCGATTCCGGGAAAAGCAATGAGAGTCGGGGTACTGGCAGGGTCCAGTGTGCTGCGGAGCCTGTGTGGAGTGGCGGCGGGGAGTGCGAAGGCGAGTCTGAGTGCGCATTTTGCGAGGGCAGGGAATTTGGGAGAGGTTAATGCTGTCAGTTTGTCTCTCTCTTTCTTCCTTGTTTTTCTTGGGGGTTATCTTATTTAGGGTTCAGGGGAGAAGTCAAGAGCTAGGAGTACTATTTGGGATGGTCTGGATTCTAGAATCCCGGCGGCTTATACTGGTAGCACGCGGAGATAAGACGACGCACGAGCTGCCAAAGATGCTTGATAACTAACATATACACAGAAAGATTCAAGTCAAGAAACGGTTATATCGTTGTTAGGCATGCTGGTTAGTACTATTTCTGAGTATCATCATCATTCCCAGTACTAATAACACCCAGGCCGGAACCCTAATAGTATCCCACATAACCACACCCAGCGCAACATGGTCCACCCTCATCCTCCTACTCTCCATCCACCTCTTAACTAACCACCGTGCCGTCCGCGCCGTCTCCATGACAACGCTAAACCGCCAACGTGCCAACATCGTCTTCTCGCACCTCTTGCAACACGATAAAGTGCTAAAGCCCACGGAAGTTTCGAAGATGGAAAGGATTTTCGAGAGGGACGGTGTACTGAGGTGGTTTGGGGATAAGGATGGGAGGGATGAGATTGTGGGATGGGCGAAGATTGGGGTGGGGCTGGGGAGCGTGGTTGGGTGCCTAGAGAGAGACGCAAAAAATACGACGGGAGGAAGAAATGACTTGCAGCATGGTGGTGTCAAATTTTCCGATCTGCTACGTCTCTTCGCGGACGAAGCATATATCCTCTACTACGACATGTCTGCCTCCACCATCTTCATCGTCCTCAAATCACACTGCAAACCCATCGACCAAATCCAAGCCTGGGCGCACGCGCTCCTACTGGCCCGCGGAGTTGGCAGAGAGAAGGATGTTGATCAAAAGGTGCTTGAGGGCTTGGAGTTGCGGAGAGACGATCAACATGTAGCGAATTTCAAGCTCGCAGAGATGAGTAAGAATATGGTGAAGGATGTGTTACAGAGAAATGAAGAGAGGTTGAGGAAGGCCGGGTGGGATTTGGATGTTGCAAGTCTGGAAACGAGGAGTGGGGTGAAGATTTGTGCGGCAAAGAAGGATATGTAAAATAGCTCACTGGTGTAAGTTGGGGGTTTGTGAACATGAAGAACGGGACATAGATATAAAACACACCCATTTTGCGGGGAAAAAGTCATCACACTCGAAGTGTAAAGTTCCTAAGTCATGTTGAAGCCTTGGCCTCAATACCCTCATTCTCTACCTGTTTAGACTCGGTCATTGTAACTGTTCACAAGAGTGAGGTTTCATCCTGTATTATTTTAAAAAAAAAAAAAAAAAAAAACTTGCCATATAATCACGTGCCCAACCTTTATTCAGTCACGAAGAAGCAATCTTCTTAAAGTGGAAGGTACTGAAAGCGCGAAAAGGCCATGGTGAAGGAGAGGAGAGAGTGGAGGGGTGAGGGGTGAGGATGAATGAATATAGGAAGTTAGAATCAGTGAATCGAGGGGTAGAAACTGAGGGGGTGTAGATTGAGAGATGAGAATTGAGAGGCGGGAATTGAGGGGAAGAGAAAAGAGTGAGAAGAGGAGGTAGAGAGAGTGAGATTAGACGGGCGATCAGAGCGAATGCAAATGCTCTCTCACCTATCTTTCTCGCCACTCTTTCTCAAACTTCAGAGCACAATACCACACAAGACATCGACCAGCCACCTACCCTACCATAAGTTACACGACAACGATAATCAAATCCGACTTGGTTTGCAACCCGCCTGAGCGCTTCCAAAAATATCTTCTCATCCACAACCCGCCCCATTCCGAGATCCTCAACCTCCCCCCGAACCGTCGCAGACCCACAACCCCCATTACTCGCCCTCGCCCTAGATCTCTTAAGAGATGGGTTGGGGGCCGAGGAAATGTGTAGAACAGAGCCTTTACGTACAGGGAGCTTTCGAGGGATCTGGGGTACGCGGTTCAGTGGAATTGTGAGGTACAAAAGCAGCAGGTCGAGGTATCCCAGGGCGTTTATATCAATAAGGAAGGAAAATAACCATTTTGAGAAGAAACGGTCGGATAACATCGACCAGGAAGCATAGGATCTTGTAAAATGTCACAGGCATTGCCTTTTAAATAGGCTATCGCGAGAGAAAATACTGCGATGTCGAGATGTAAAAGGGAATTCAGAGTAAGTGTGCCTACAAATATAACGGCGAAGTGAGAAGTTTGCCATGTGATGCCGATGGGTATTGGATCATCTGATGGCAATAGAGAAATGTAAAGAGCATGTTTAAACTTACCACTATTGACTCGGAAGCACGAAAAATATACCCTACCCCCCTTTTCTCACCCATAATCCGTTGGGTTGTCAAGGAGGGGTTGGCTTGATATTCATTGAATATGAAGAAACTTAAATAGAACATTGCAGTCTGCGGCCGATGAGCAGGACCTAGTCCCAAGCGTATCAGTGAAGAGTTAGCAACAGCACTATGTAACCGAAATAGCATAAATCTCCAGTCTTTCTTAGAAAGCCCAACACTAGATTATAGTTGGCTTACTTAGCTACTACCATACATAAACAAGAGCAAAGAAGGTCGGAACGCTTATACATTCGATTCCTATATACTGTTCTTGCGTTACGGAGGAACGAAGTAATTGAATTCTATGGCTGGTGTCTCATCTTTCGGTGATATCTACGGCCTTGCGAAACGCCTCTGAGCCTAGAGCTAAATTCGATAGTAAGCTGTTTCCGGACGCTCTATCGTAGTCTGACATGAGTGCGGGACACGGGGCGCGGGGATGACTAGAAGAGATAAGAAATCCCACTTGCCTGCGCTCCACCAACAAAGTCAAAGACAAGTGGGATTTATACTCGCGCTTGTTATTGCACCCGTCTATCCATCGGCTCTACTGAGTCTCAAATTCAAGTAGAGAGTCATATTCTCAGACAATATACTGCAATAATTGACATGAATCTGAGGCAGGGGGGAGGCGGTGATTATGATGCCTGGAAAACAGGTCGAAGCCCGGCTTGCCTGCAGCCAAACCAGATAATATCGGAAACAATTAGGTATACAATATAGTGGTTGGGTTTGTCGTACGCGCCCACCCGGTTCGGGCTGCGGAGTTCCCCAAGCCATGGTTGTCATGGTTTCAGCTGACCATATGCAGCTTTAGGGACCTCACCTGTAACGCTCTGCAGTTTCAGGCTAGATTATCCTACTGAAGTTTGATGCAGCGCCGGCTGATAATACTTCGATTTAGCGCCATTTAGTAATTTCACCAGACGAGCAGGAGACCATAGAATCGTAGTCATTTTTCGAAGAGGCACTTTCTCCGAATATCCAGTTCAGGCACGAACGGAGCAGTGCTCAAGGGAATTCTGTCATGCAACAATATACCCTGATGATCAAACAAAGACGGATTCAAAAGCTTGCATTGTGATATGGACTCCGTGAGGCAAGCAGAGCCTCAGTCCGTGGTGTTGGTAGCGTTAAGGATGACCTTATGCAGCCTTATAGATCTCGTATGTGACATTCCGAGCCTCAGGATGTGGGCTTCCCGGCCGGGGTTCAGGCCGTCGTTAAGGCAGAATGAGGCTCAACCAGAGAAACATGAGTCTCGTGCGTGTTGCTTGTTGTCATTTCATGAATCTGATGAGCGTAGCGCCTCAAAGCCATGGATCGATCTTTCGGAGGAGTCAATCCTTCAGGGTACGTCATCCGCTCGGAAACCCGAGTTGGAACGGGGATTTGAAAAGACAGTGAACGGCCTACCTGCCAGTGTTGTATACCCACCAACATAGTCAGCGCACACGAACATCCGTACGAGATACTTGCATTTGTTATAATCCGCAAGGCGAGCAGAGCCTCAAGGCCGTATGGACGGTGGTGCCAACTTTCGGACGGTCGACGGTCTTCCGGCAAGCAACCTTAGAGGGACCCATTCCGCTGGAATTCTCCGTAGCCTCAGTCCATAATATCCGAATCTGGTCTCATGCGTGGCTGAAGCATCCTGCGGCTCTCTTCGAAACTACCGGTTTCGGAAGGATGTTGACGTGTTGTGTTGGAACTTGGACCATCGGAGAGTTGACTGTTGGACAAGTCACATGTCCGATTCATTGTCTGGGCTGGAAGTGGTGGCTCCGGAGTCAAACGTTCCGGATTTTCTAGCGTTTTATCTTGAAGCGGTTAAAAGGGAACCAGGGGTCACGAGGCTGCATAGCTGAATCCTGTTCCCTGGATCATGGAAAGTTTGGAAAGACGTGGGTGAAATGGCGGGGCTCCGAAAGCCGCGAAGGAATTTTGCTGCAGGAGGCCTTGCTGTTGTGGATGTTGGAAGCTATCTGCGATTGCGAAAGAGATAGGCATGACTGGATCCGACTCTTTTTCCTCTACGTCCACTAACCAGAATGGACAGGTACGAAAGAAAGTTCCGAGGGGCGCAGAGCCACGAGTAAGATACAAGAAAGATAGAGAGGTCTTACTCATAGATTGTTGACGCGGCGAGGGGCGAGGCTGGGTGCAAGGCTGGAATACGAGAGGTCTCCTCTGTAAACCGAGCTCTAGAACGAAGGATGCAAGTGAAAACCTGGCCACCCTTACGCAAGATATTGCATGGTGGAAGAACCTCGCCGCCAACGTGAGGCACCTCATGCCTGAATTTCATACACCGAGGTGTGGGCTGTATCTTGTCCGGTTTCCCGTGGAAACGGGACACGTGTTGGTTGGTGTTATTGGGATTCAAAATAGATTCTCTTCTTTCAAAGCGGGTTGCTCAGCATTGTAAACTAATCACGATTTTGTTCGGAACCAGGATGGATGGAGGTTTGAATGCCTCGTACGAAGTAGAGTAGTATATTCGAAGGCGACGACGGTCCTAGAAGGACTCCTAGAAGGCGTCTAGAATAAGGAGATCGTATGAGTAAATCTTGGCTTGTATTGTTGAGAATCCATAGCTTCAATCAATAAACATTGTCAGGCCACGCTTAGAATAGCGTTTTCCCTTTTTGGTACCACGAAAGCTGAGATAAGCTTGGTGATGAAAGACCACGTTCTCTGGTGATGATTTGCAGCGCCCCAAGAGAGTCACCGCAAGCGATGATCGGCATAAGCACATGGCGGTGGCTTGACTTGCCCCTATTCGTAGACTTCTAGAAGTTCCTCTAGAAGGCGAGCTTATCTGGCTGCGGGAAAAATGAGCAAGCGAGGACCGAGCGAGTCGCGCAAAAACAGGGGTCGCCATTGAATTTTCGGCCTGATCGTAAAAGGTCAGCTCCCGGGTAGAACGCACAGAAGGAGCGGCCTTTCGCGTCTTCTTGCGAAGACTCCTATCAGCAAAGTCTTCGGAAGCCCTGCTAACTCCGGTGCTGAATAACGAAATCCGGTGTACGTCAAACGCCGCAAAGCCCGATGAGGCTCTTCGGGCGCGAAAAGAAGGTGACATTGGCCCCGCCGCAAACGTCGTCAGATCGTGAATTGATCATGGTGGACCTTCGGTGTTGAGATCGAAGATGTGCGAGTTCGGTTCTTAGGCCGAGATGCTAACGAATTAGTCAGGTGCTTAAAAGTTGGATCTTCAAGGAAGCGACGTGTCGACGAGGTTGGTCGTTGAGGCTCGTCGGCGAAGTTTAAGAACCGGCCATGCCATATGAGGGAAGCCGGGTTGAAGAGGTAAGCAAGGAGAATGTGATCGTGTGCTATCATGGGCGAGCAAATGAGACGCATGATGGAAAAGGCTGTTGATAGGATGATTCTGCTGTTGAAGCAAAGGAAGCACAGCAAGCAAAGGAAGCAGCACAACAAGCAAATGAAGCACAGCAAGCAAATGAAGCACAGCAAGCAAATGAAGCACAGCAAGCAAATGAAGCACAGCAAGCAAATGAAGCACAGCAAGC
>ML994146.1:0-39372 GCA_010093945.1 Delitschia confertaspora ATCC 74209 | reverse complement strand
TATATACATGTATTGTGTGCTGAGTCAGCAGCAAGTTGCTCCTACCATATGCCGTCTCGGCCTACACATACAGTTAGAAGATTAAAAATGTATAGAGAAAGATGAAGGAGCCAGATAAGCATGCTTCTTATCATATGGTTTCTAGCATTTTCTTCTCCTAGATTAGAAACGGCGCATGAAGAGCTCCACGGCAATCCCAGTCTTCAAGAAACTAGAGTATTTGTTTATTAAGAAGGCTTAAAAGGGGAATAAAAATAATAAAAATAATAATAATAATAATAATAATTCAATTTAACATGCTACCTGGTTCCCAATCGGGTCTATGAACACGTAGAATCAATGTTTATATCGAAGTAAACCCGACTCTAGAGGAATGACTTTCTAGAGTCCAAAAACTTCGCCATTTCCTTACCCTAAATCATTCAATATAGCTATGGTGAGTTGTTTCACCAGCTACTAATTGTTTTTCCCTATCTGCCAGTGCTGCCGCTCAGGCAACAGAGAGGTTATTATGACACGACCTGGGTTAGTCGGAAGGGGGCCCAGTCCCCTTAAAAAGAATTCTAATATCTAATAACTTACCTAACTTATTTAAAAGTAAGGAAGCATATTTCTCTTCACGCGGATCACCACCTTCCCTTCTTCTAGATCCGAAGTCACGAAGGAAAAGCGTCATGCGATTTACATGTCTGGATTTCAACAATTATTATTTACAGTCAAGGTATTGCGAGGAGTTACAGAGTGGAGTGACCATCGTAGACTCGATTGATTTTAGTATATAAAAGTACATCCTGGACGCCTGATATGCCTGTATGCTGTTTGTCCCCCCTTGAACACGCTAATCTCGGGTATTGCCAACTTCATAGCCCCAGAACTAAGGAACCCAGGAAAACAGATGCTCACCATGCTATGCAAATTGAGACGACAACACCGGATATGCTAGGAGCCAACCAGGACTCAATCATCTAAATGCCTTGTGTAAATGCCATGTCTTGCCCATGAACCGAAACAAATAAAAAGGAAAAAGGATGCCAGAATGAAGTAGTATGTCAGGATTAGCACAAACCTCTGAACTTCGCTGAACCCCTCTTATTGATACCCCGTTTAGCCTCCACAGTCTTAGTAGCGAGCGGCGCGGTAACAGTCACATGTTCAGTAACCGTAACCGTAACTGCGTCATCATCTGGAGTGTAAGAAGAGTTGCCGAGGCGCGGGTTCGGGTGATTCGTAATGAGAGGAAGCTCACCAGTGTTGGTGGCTGTGATGGAGGACGCGACCGATGTGATGACGGTGGTCTTGGGTGCAGAATCGGCGGAGGACTTGGGAGTCGAGTCGACAGAGGACTTACGTGTAGAATCGGCGGAGGTCTTGGGTGCAGATGAGCCAGATGAAGGAGCACTGGTGGCCAGGGCGCTGAAGACCGTGCCCCATTCGCCTTTGATGGGGTCGGAGTAGACAGCAGTGCGCGAGGAGAATTCGGGGACGGCTTTGGAGGTAGCATCCTGTTGACCAATGGACCGCGATGGCTTTGCGTCTGTCTTGAGGACATCAACGACGTCAACGTCCAAGCAGGTTGTGTAATACTCGTCGCGGCCGGCGGGAAAATTCTTGTCCATGTTTGGTGCTTGGCCCCATTGCCAGACCCAGTAAAGAGTGTAGGGTTTACCGGATGAAGCGTCCTTGGGTACAGCAACATTGGTCTCGCACATGAGCGGGTAGTTTCCAGGTCCATTGCTCACTTGCCCCTGGGCAAAGTTGGGGTGCTTTGCTTGACGATCCAATGCAATTTTGTTGTCGCCTTTGAGTTCGTAGCATCGGCCATCGTCAAAGTTGTTTACTGCGAGAAGAACGCCTCGCTTGTCGCCGCCCCGCCCATCCTTGGTCCACTGCAGAACATCGGCGATCTTCTCGTCCTGAATTGGCTGTGCCGTTCCGAAGACGAAGACGCTGCCACCGTGTTCTGGGCGGCCGAGGGTCTGATCGGGTTGGCTGACGTGCCCATTCTCAGCGTAACGAAGAGCCATGAACTGGCCAGGCTGCACCTTCAAACGAGGGTAGTCCTGAGTCTGATTGGCCGTTCGCTGGGACGGGTGGCATAAGAGATGCGACGAGTTGATGAACGGGGGAGAGATGTCGGCAGGAGGCAAAAGGTAAACATCTGAGTCCGTGAAGCCCGGCTTCGACTTGTCTGCGAAACCACGCGGGTAACCGTATTCACCAACATACTCGCCCTTCTCGTTGATGGCACGCAGTTGCTCAAGCCAGCTGTGGGCGAGAACCTGTTGGCTCAGCACCACAAGCATGATAGCAAAGGCAAGGCTGCGCATGTTTGCTGGTGTTTGTGAAAAAACGAGAGTGGCTAATTTGTTGGAAAAGATCGTGTTAAACTTGCCCAGCAAGATCGATATAAGAGTCGTAGAAGCTGAGGTATCTAACCTTTGTGAAGTCGTATGCGGACGTCTGGCGTAGGCAGTTGGTATGTTGAAAAGAAGAGGAAGAGGTGGGCAAATGAGGGAAGAGAAATTTGAAGTTATGAGAAGAGTAATATTTATGTAGAGGTCTTGGCGTCGCCTTCACTTTCCAGCACATGACAGGACAAGGCCATTGTTCAACGACAGAACGCACCAGGCATCCTTTTTTGATCTTCCAGCGCTGCGTCTTCACAAAAAAAAATGTCTTTCACCTTCCCGCTCCTGAAGCAGGGCGTAGCCGACTTTTTAAAGCTGCGAAAAATGAAAGATGTGGGAGACAAACGCCGAGTGTCACGTCGATAAAAATGTACGAACAGAGAACAGAGATGCTGTGAGCCAATAGAGAGCATGCAGCGCAGAATATCGAAACTGGAAACGCCACAACCGCCTCGTTCTACATTTAAGCTTAAGCTTTTGGGTTTGATGTGCAGCCTGTCGAGAGGTCTGTTTCAAGAAAATCTGGACCTACTCTGTAGCCGCGGACGGCTCGTCTCGCCCACCCATTCATCTCTTTCTAACTTGTTTGGAGACTTGACAGCAGCGCTGCTGGCTATTCGTCTTTCGTAGGACGCGGTTTTCACAGAAGACACATTGTCGACAATCCTCAAACGCAGGCCAGAGATTCATCAAGCTCTTCACTTACTATTTTGTGACCGTTCGCATCTTCACATGGAGACAGTATCGAACCAGTCGGTATCGCCCCCGGAATCTCTGCTGTAAGCGCCTGCGGCTACCTACCTTCCGAGTATACTTGATGAAGAATAGGAACACAAGACAAAACCAAATACGAACCCTCGAACGCGTCACGTAGAATCTCGGTTTCAATAACAAGGGCGAGAAGCTCGTTTGCAGGGCGAGAAGCTCGTTTTGCAGGGCGACGGAAACCTCTGCATCGAACGCGTTCGTACACAGTGTCTAAACCGATCTTGCGTAACCGAACGAGAGGCCATCCATCACCGTTATGGCGCTTGATTATGTCTCCATCTCTTCAAGATATGGGAAATGAAAGTCGATGGATAATGGGATGAAAGGTGGTGGTTGAAAGCAACACAACGTGGCGATGTTTCAGGTTCCCACGCGACATCGGAAAGGACTGGCGGCTGCACACCAACTGACCAATCATTCGTGTCCGTGCGGCGCATTGGATACTACCACTTCTTGTACACCATCTGGATAAACGCTGACTTATATTTGAAGGGATGAAGATGTGGAAATTTTATGCCGTGGAATATTGGGAGCAAAGAGGCTCTGGGCGGTAGAACCACATCGATTGTGGTAGCTATTTTGGGAATCAAGCAAGGTATTTTGCGTATCGCTATGAAAAGTGAATCGACATTATAGAAGATTCAATGCTATTATCGAGAATATAAAGTACGGTTTGGTACATTCGGATAGGTGGGTTGTAAATAGACGATGCCCTGCTCATGCAACCTTTCCAACACCTGATCTGGGCCAGCGACGATGTAAATCATCAATCAGAATCCGCCATGGTACATTCTGTCCCATCAGAATCGCTTTCAGAATCAGACTCAGACCCAGAATCAGAACTATCATCGCCAGCGTCAGACATACCCTGGAAATCTGGGCGTTAGTCAATATATACATCCATATTGCCCTCAATCTCAGTCGCATACCTGGTCATATCCTCGAGAGTTCATTTCGCAAGTGTTCCTCAGTTCCGGCATGTCGAATACAGCGTCTGGGAGGCCGTCAAGACCAATATCTTTTGGCACTGTGATGATGCCAAACTCCATAACGCCACCAAATCCGCTATTGTCGCTCTTGCCAAAGAACCCTACAATCACCTCGTCGGGGCCTGGTGCGAGCTTCGAAATTTGTTCGTTGGACTCTTTGTTCAGCTCACCCTTCGTTTTCCCGTTGGAGAGACGCATGCGGACTCCTACCATGTTATAGCTGTTGTCTTGTCCGCGGTTGACCTGAATCCTTTCGATAGTCGCGTTAGGGGGGAGGTGAATTTTTTCGGACGCATGTCCGCCTGACGTTGTGAGCTCAGAATATTTGAAATCCGTGATATCACTTACCGAATTCGTGTGTTTGTCCATCGCTTTTCATGGGGCCCCAGTGGCTCTTGTGGCCGTCCTCGTATTCGACGACGCCGCCATCCCAAACGCAACCCACGCGAAGATCAATGGAGACGGCACGATAGATCTTACCGTCTGGTCCCTTCTCCTTCAACAATTGAGCCCATTCCAAGATTTCTTCCTCTCTGCTCGAGCGGCCAAGCATGTCGCAACATATGGAGCGCTTGGTAAGCCGTATCGTAGTACCCTGAATACAGTAATAGGGCTTGGATTTGAACAACCGCCACACATTGCGTACGTGACATTCTTTGCCGTTCATTCCGAGTACAGTGGCCTTTAACGGTTTGCTTCTATCAAAACGGCTCTCAAGGTCCTCCTCGGTGAAGCTAATCTGATTGGCAGGTCTCACACTGGTTGGTGTCTTCTCTGAGATGCCTTGGAATCGAATCTGGGCAATTCCTGCGTCGCAGCATATCTTAAGCATCGACCAACATTTTTCGTCGCCTCCGAATCCAGCTTCACCAGCTTCGAGCTTCGGAACAGCACTTTGCACTTTAGGCGCAAGAGGCAAATCGGCCGGAAGACGGAAATGTGGGAGCTGCCGGAACAACAGCGCATCCCTCAAGTTCCATTCAGCATTGTTAGTGCTCTTGCCCACCAGCGGTGTGAAATTCCTCGGCCAGTCCGGCTCATATCCTCGTTCCATGATTCCAGGTCCATGAGGCGAGCCAAATGCATGACCGACTTCATGGAGGAAGGCGCCTTGGCCAACCGAGCATGCTCCCTGCATGGTATTGCATTGGCCATTATCGTTGCCAACGGAATCACCAGTGTGGGTGCAATCTTGCAAGCATTTGATCACCTCTTCGATGAATCTTGGCCAAGAATAGGTCAAATGACTGCCAAACATGCCA
This sequence comes from Delitschia confertaspora ATCC 74209, assembly GCA_010093945.1. NCBI lineage: Eukaryota > Fungi > Ascomycota > Dothideomycetes > Pleosporales > Delitschiaceae > Delitschia > Delitschia confertaspora. The sequence continues at coordinate 33,945 of ML994146.1, read as the reverse complement.
AGCGAGATTCCATTGGGATTGTGGCAGCCCAAGGCAGCGTGTCCAAGTATGAGCTTCTGGGGAACGGAATAATGCGAGTCGAGGATAAGGCCAGCAACAATCGGGCGACCAGATGAGGAAAAGCAACCACCAGCCTCTTTGAGCGTATCCAAAAAGTAGTCGAAAAGTGCATCCCTCTTTTGGCCAGATGGATTCTGTTGTGCTACATCTGCATCTCGGAGCTCGGCGGTCGTCTTCGAGGAACGAATAATGTGCACTTTGGCTGTTGCCCGCATAGCGCCTTCTTTAGCCAATGTACAATCGTGCCGGGCATTCAAGAAATCTCGACTGACAGTATCCGCCGCCCACTCTTCCTCGAGACGAAAGGTACGCCGTCCCACCCCTTTGGACCGTAAGTCCTCGGCCGTCATTGCCTGCCACATGTACGCAGTCATGCGAAGTTTAGCGACAGCTGCATCAAGGTCGGAGTGAGCTGAAGAGTATCCGTTGTATTGATTTTTCGGGCTGTCAATAAGCAGAGGAGAATCCTTGGCTACCATGATGGCGAGATGAAGGGGTGGATACTGTAGCAGAGGAACGTATGAAATGTTAATCTCCATCTCCTGAACGAGGTCACTTTCTTCAAGCGTGTGTTTAAGGACCAGTCGATTTGAGCCTGGAGAGAGCATCACCAATGCTTTGAACATTCCTCCCACAACATGCCAGTTCTGTGGTGGAAACGCCTCTATTTCATTCGCGCCGTATGTCTCTACTCTGAGGGCGGATAACCCTCCGCGATCAGGCTGACATTCCCCGGTAATGAGAAGGCATCGCTAGCAAGAAGTAAGTATGGCAACGCGAAGGATAGCGTAATATGCGAACCTGATGTACAGTCTCTCCATTTGAGACGTTTGAGACAACGAGCTCTCGTATCGTGCGAGTCATCCTAACCATGAATTCTGACAAGAGACTACTAATAAAATAATACTGTATGAGTATAAAAATGAAAATGAAAATCTGACTAGGGATTGAATGTGAACAAACAAAACACTGTTCTTTTAAAGACAGTAGAAGCTGAAGAGTAGAATTATTGAGTTCGATATGGAAAATGCTACATTTATATACTCCGTCTCTTAGAGGATCTAGGCTAGGCAACTGCACCAAATGGGTTAGGAAAGGGAGATGCTCTGTGATATAGCATTGGTAGCCTGTTTGAGCTCCACCGTGTGAACTTGAGCCGATACCTACGAATTATGTGAGTGGTGAGATGCCTGATGGTCCCCTAGAGATATTTGAGGCATGACATCTGAGGCATGAACCTCTCAGTCGCTCTGCGGAGAGAACTCTACGCTAGGTTGCTTCCGGAATAGCTCACCCACGCCACAGAGCGCGGTCACGGGGTCTTGGCGGATTTGTCAGCTGCGGCTCAACCTCACTTCCAAACTTTCGGTTCGCGCAGCTTCTACACGCCTCACTTCATCAACACCACCACGCCCGCGCTCAAGGTATTTATTTCTGAGATTCTCCAATTCCCGACATCTAGATACTCTTCGTCGAGTAACTTAGCTTAAGATGGCCAACTATCTTGCCTCCATCTTCGGCACCGAGCAGGACAAGGTATGTCAACCCCTCGAACAGCTTGTAAACATCAACTGACGCTCTACTCCCAGGTTAATTGCAGTTTCTACTATAAGATCGGTGCCTGCCGTCATGGTGATCGATGCTCTCGAAAGCACGTCAAGCCCTCTTACTCGCAGACTATCCTCCTTCCCAACCTGTACCAGAATCCAGCATACGTCCCCGGCAATAAGATGAACCCCAGCCAGATGCAGAACCACTTCGACGCTTTTTACGAAGACATCTGGTGCGAGCTCTGCAAGTATGGATTGGTCGAAGAACTAGTAGTGTGCGACAATAATAATGACCGTGAGTTTCTTCCTTGTCCCCTTCACTCAACGGTTATGCTAACCTAGCTCTAGACCTTATCGGCAACGTCTACGTCCGATTCAAGTACGAGGAAGACGCCCAGAAAGCGTGCGACGCGCTTAATTCGCGTTGGTATGCCGGTCGCCCCGTCTATTGCGAGTTGTCCCCAGTCACCGATTTCCGCGAGGCCTGCTGTCGCCTGAATAGTGGCGAGGGCTGTGTACGTGGAGGATTCTGCAACTTCATCCATCGCAAGGAACCGAGCCCCGCCTTGGAGCGCGATTTGGACATGGCAACGAGAAAGATGCTGCAAGAGCGTGGTCGCGACCCGCGAAGCATGTCGAGGAGCCCGAGCCCCGAGCCCACACGACAACGGTACTAAATCCGGTTGCGACATACCCATCATCACTGTGCCACTACATATGCGCTTCGTCGACATGTTTTGGACACTTCCCTCACGACCATTTTTTTTGATTCAATTTTTTACTAATTTACAGGCACTATTCCCATTACCGCGAAGAGGAAGACACTTTGTATAGACGCGAGTATGGCGGCGCTTCGTATAGGCGCAATAGGAGCTATACGCCACAGGAAGAGCGTATCGACACCATACAGGGGTTCACTGACCATGCACTGGCTCCCAAGCACAACCCAGACATTCCAGCTAAAGGCGACTCCTATAGACCGCGCGACCAGTATGTTCAGAAGGAGGTGACCAAGAAGGAGGAAATCAAGACCGAGCCTACCGAATGTCCCAGCCTCTTGGTAATTCCAACCGCCCCCAAGGCCCACTCTACGAACATTCCAACTGCACCCAAAGCTCACTCCATCAACGTTGGTGGCGACAGTTTCCGACGTGGCGAGTCTCAGCTTGTTTTCCGACCCAAGAACGGGCCCGCGCCAACGCCAATGGAGGGGGACTGCCAGCGCGCTCAGCGTGAACCTACCCTTCCATATAGGCCCCGGAGCCGCAATCCCAACTACCGCGGCGCCAACTACCGTCCATACTAACTCGGTACCTTCTTTCCAACCAGCTCCAGACTCTTGGCTTCCTGCTTACCTCTTCGATGTTCTTGGATGGGCGGCTTGATGGTTTTCTAGGTGTTTACCGTTTACCGGCTGGAATTGTTTGGTGTTTGGGCGCCATTGTTACGGGTTATCAGGCTTGCTGACATTGCACGATGTTTACTTTTTTTTTTCTTTAGGACTACTCAGATTCAGAATCATCCCCCGGGCCCAGGCCTGTTGTTTCCGGTCTTTAGGGGTATGGCTCAGGCCGTCCCAGGCTGAGGCTTGTTAGTTCATACTGAATGGGGTACAACAAGCGGTGCTTGGACTGCTAATGTATACTACGATAAGAATACAGGCTTTGCAATGGAACTTGACTCCCAATTTTTAATTTGTAGACTTCCTCGTCCTCTAAGTAATGTTGCGATCTGCCACATCTTTCACGTGAGAGCATGGGGCTCCCCTGTCATCAAGGAGTTTGCAGCCCACAGACGAATTCCTCTATCACGACCCCGACCTTCTTCGTGTTTGCCACTGGTCCACTTTAGCCTCCATGTAAGAATTTGTATGCGTACTCCTAGGAAACAATTAACATTTCCCAGGCAAATCCCATTAGGTCGACTGTGACCTTCATCGTCTTCACTGCACTCTATCTACAAGCTTACTCTCTTCAAGCAGTCAGTGTTCATAACTGAATCTCTTTATCTCAGCTTTGATTCTATCGCCTGTGATTCGCTGCGCTCTGCTATCCCTCATGTAAGAAGAACTCATAAGCTCATTGCCGTGAAGAATCTTCCTGTCGCAGACGAATACCTACATCACGACTCTGGTTTCCCCCCTTGTGGACTTCACTGCGTTCTGCCTGCCTTTATGTAAGAAGTTATGAGAGCGTGCTGAAATAAAGATTTTATATCTCACGGACAAATTGAGTCCTCTTGGCCCCAATCATGTTTAGTGTTAATGTCGCTGAGCTCGACTGACGATATGGCTGTCTGGAGAGTTTTGGATCCGCGGCAACGGCGCTGGCACACATCAATACACACTGTACTCTTTCTCCCCACCCCCAACCCCCCACTTTAGTACGCTTGAAAGGAAGTCACGTACCCGGGAGCCATGCCCTCCTTATGTCAACAAACCACAGCTCTAGATGGAGCAAACTCATGGTGCGATCAAGCGGATATAGTTTTCCCTTCTAGTTAACACGGATGTGGCCTTCGAATTATTATTTATTTATTATTATTTTTTTTTTCTTCCACTTGACACATATATCCAGTCTTTGGTTATTATATTTTTCAGGTTGAGGTGAGCAGGCCTCGTAACACAACATTTCAAGAAGCTTTCGTCAAACCCTTGGAGACAAGCGGTAACGCTTATGGATTGGAGTGTCATATACCGTAAGGACATCCCCGAGTCGATACACGCAGGAAGTAGGAGGGAGCACGACGATACGCTCCTGACTTTGATGTGAACTTATGTGTATTCATAGAGTATGAAGGTGGCATCAACCATTGCAATGCCATTCATCCATGGTATCCCGAATCCCGGAAATGAGTATACATTACTGACCCCAGGCTACTTCATCCGCTTCAAGCAGAGAGGAAGCACCTGCCGAAACTCCAGTGAAAATGCCTGATACCTATACCGGCATTCAAATTCCTTCATATCCTTGTCCATAACCTGTTGCCCTGTCCGAAAATCAAATGAATCCATGCTCTGACGCCTATTCCATCCCATTCCAATCCCCCAAGGCTCACAATCCACCCATCAGAGGCGGATCTAGAACAGAAGGGACTGGAAGAATCAGAGAATCAGATAATCCCTCTACTCTTCAAATACAACATCGCAATAACCACCCCGGCGATAACAGCAATGAAACACAACCAGAAGACCCAACACATACACGCACGTCTACTCTCCTTCTGCCTTTGGCGCTCGAGCCACGAGTCCCTGCGTCCGCTGTCAACAGTCGTCCAGAACTTAAACCGCGAGGCGGGGCGCCCAGTTAGGGCGTTGGGGAGGTCGAGGAGAGAGCGGTTGCGGTTGCGGGTGAGGGCGGGGGCGGGTACTGATGGGGGGGAGTCGGGAGAGGTAGTGAGCACGTACGTGTGTTTCAGATCTGGACGGTTGGCTTGCGCTTCTTCGTCTTGATGAACTGCGACACTGAAGCGGCGCCAGAAGGCGGGGTCTCGGACGGCCATGGTGGCGGAGAAGTCGGTTTCGAGGATCGCTTTTCAGGCAAATGTTTTGGAGGTGGGTGTTGTGTGGTCTGATGGTGAGAGGGACACCTCTGTAGCTGTGATGTAGCGGAAGGAAGAAGTTTGGGGGGGAAGGGGGATGGGGGAGTTGTTTTGATGAGGAGGAGTATCGTGGGTTGACTGTGTGACAAGAGGATGGTCAGGTGCTATCGACTAGAATGTAGCTTTAAGAGTCGAAGATCCCGAGGGGCCAATGGTAACGAATGTTTTAGTTTGAAGCAATGGTAAAGGAATGTGGATGGATTGCCCAACAAAGTGAACGTGAAGTGACCTCGAGAATGAAACGAGAGTATGAGGGCAGACAAAGGATCTCGTCAAGAGGCTGAAGCAGCTCTTCAATGCGCGTGAAGGTGAAGGTGAGAGAGTGACATGAAGAAAGACCGACCGACCGACTGACTGACCGACTGACCGACCGACTGACTGACCGACCGACCGACCGACAGACAGACAGACAGATAGATAGACAGACAGAAAGAGAGGAAGGAGCGAAGAAGGAAGGAGGACGAGAGAGGAAGCGCTGACTGTGTCACTTGTGCTATCAAACATTTTATCCTTACCGGGTCCCGTTACAAAAACCTCCGAAACACCCCACCTATGAAGAAGCTATGAACCACCCATCCCACTATTTCCTTGCTTTCACTATGGCAACTCCAGGTTGACGATGGTTCTGTGGTGGAGTGCGACACAGCGTTGGACTCCTGGGGAAATATCACAATTCACAACGGGTCAAGCGCTGTTTCGTAAATCTGGGGTCGGCACCCAATCGTCGCTTGTTTCTACCAACCTGCGCCACCAGTGTAGTGTCTCTGTGCTTCGCGCCAATGGAAGAGGATCGACGAGAACAGGCGGAGATTTACTGAAATCTATATGAGGAACACATGAAACATGCATTTCTAAATTGCTGATGCGTCTCTAGAGGGGTTCCTAGTTACAAAAAACAATATATGAGTTCTGTGGGACTTATAATTCCTGCTGGGTAGCATTTTGCGATTTTGCTACGCTTCTTTGCGCTTCTTCTAACTGCGGTTTGCGACGGTTACCTGTACCGATATGCATTCACCGCCAGGAAAAAAAAAATTTGGATACACATGTGTGCTCCTCAGAACTGCGGCCACGTTTTCGGAACAGCACTAACACGCAGTTGACTGACTGGACAGCACAGCGCAGGTGCATTGCTTAGGGCTCCTTTCCTTACTTAAAAAATCAATCCGCTTCAAACCAGACCTTCGCCGGAATCGTTTCCCAGTTCAATCCTATCTTCGAGTTCCTGATAACGCTATAATCCAAGCAAATTCACCGACATGCCTCACGAGGAACCACTCCCCTTCTGGCTCGTAAACGTACCCCGCAATGAGTGGCCACCCAAATGTCCAGAATTCCTCCTCGAGTGCGGCGAGAAGGACCGCCGAATCATCGGGAGCCCAGATTCCGAGTACAAGCGGCTATCCTGGGACGAAGTGAAACAATTGATCCGTACGACACCAAATCCATCCCTCTGTCTTCAGCAAAAGTTTGTCTGCAGTTCTCCCGGTCTTGGTCTAATCAAGGGATCCAGAAACCAACCGCGTCGACAAGTTCCACCGCGTGCCGTCCGACCTGAGGAAGTATCGGCAGTTTACGCATCGGCTAGTTAAGGAGTATGGAAGCATTATGGACTTTATTGTGGGTGTGAGGTTGGGGTGGAAGGATTTGGAGGCGAAGGGGAGGGCTTTCGAATGTGAAGGTGCTGGACTCCACTATCTCAATATGGCTTCGAGTAAGATGGGTTGAAATGCTGACAGTTAGAAGAGGATATCAAAATACTCTACAACGACTGGCCCTATGGCATCGACGAAAAGATAGTCCACCTAGTCATTTGGACGAAATTCGACATTGAAGAAGACCCGGCTACGGGAGACTTGACTTCTGAAGCACGGAGGAAGGTTGAGGAGTACATGGCTCGGACGTTTTATTCCAGAGTCAATCCCGAGCATGTCAGTATCCGACAACGGTGCCACCATCTTTCCCCTTTTAACGGCTTTGTAGGTTCGATGGTTCAAGAATTGGCGGTCTCTGAAGTCGGTGCATGCTGTTGAACACTTCCATGTTATGCTGTATGATCCGGATTCAGAGTTCTTGAAGGAGATTACGAATGGCGATGTCCCGATGTGTGCGAGAACTTCTAACCAATCTTCAAAGGCGCTGGATGTTTCGCAGAAGTGAAGGGGGCTCCTCTGAAGTATTAGGAAGACATATGTACACTTCGCTGTGCGAAGTCCCACCCACTTTTTGATTTCTGTTTTAGACAAATGAGAAGCGACGGATTCGACATAGACGGGAAAGGTAGTCAAGACTTAGAGAGTTCCTCCACATAGCATTAGAGTCTGTCAGTAAAGACTCATCAGGAACATTAGAAGGCACGGTTTTCTTCTAGAAGGCACCTATCGCTATGAACGAGTTTCTAGAATTCTAGAGCATGATTGGACTTTTCAATTCGATTCTTCTTTTTTTTTTTTTTTTTAAAAAAAATAAAAATAAAAATTAAACCTCCGAACCAGCATACTCAGTTAGAACTAGAAGCGGATCGCTATCCTTATATGACACTGCCAACCATACTCTGCATAAGCACGAGGTTAAAGATAAATGCGCCGCGGTTGGTGTGGCGTTCGGTGGGCGATGATCAACGGTTTGCAGCCCTGAAATTCGGGGGAGCAAGACCCAGGCTGGCGGCCCTGAGTAAAAGATGCATTATCTGGACTTGGGTAATCTGTAAATGCACCCTTTAGATTAATCTTAACGCCGAAGGGAACAATAGCAACCGTAGGCAAAACGTGCATGTTTCTTTGTGGTGAAATTGTGAACAGGCGACTTTGGTGTGGAGAGGATACTGCAGGGCGGTGAGTCCGGGCTTGGTGGTTGTCGATAGTCAAACCCTGGAAAAAAGTTCGTGAGCGAGATGTATGTGCGCCCCCCATTCGACCAAGGGTTCTCCCGCTTTCAAGGCCTAGGTTAGGCCCACTCGACATTATTCATTCCTCCAGCAATCCTCTACTCTTCCTTCACACGCCTCGTAACCCCCCATATTCTCTTACCTTGGGGTATATTCTCTCTTTGAGTCGGCAATTGCTTACACCCGGTGCTTAACCACCATCAGCACTTGGGTCTTGCAGGTGGACTCGTATTCCAGCTCTCGCTCATAAGCACCCTGATTAACACGTTCAGTAAGTCCCGACATTCACTGTAGACTCCATTCCGTACAACTATTAAACTGTGTATGTAGACAGGCCATTATTGACTTCCGGGCCTGACGCTGTTAATATCTCGTACTCCCCGGACACTCGACGGCACAGCCACTACACCACGTAATCCCCATGAACAAAATCTTCTGAAGTTCCAAAACAACCACCCACCTCAATTACAATGCTGGGATTCTTGACGTCGCGCTGGCAGAGTGGAGTCGCTCCCGAGAAGACCAGTCCGGGCTGGTACGATCGCAGTCTGACCCCTATCCTCCTCTCCATTGCGAAGAAAGCATGCACACATCCGATCCACACAGTCGTTACAATCGCGTTTCTGGCAAGTTATTCATACCTTGGAGTTCTTGATAAAGGTCTTCTGGACCGCACTGGCTTGGAACAAGCTGGCAAGGTTGATTTCAACACATTGTTAGCAGGGAGCAAGAGGTTGCGGGTTGGCGAAGAAACCGGCTGGAAGTGGGAGACGGAACATGCCCCTCTGGATACCTCTGCCCAAAAGGTATGGTCGGCGCCATATTCTACACTACTCGACCAATCCTAATTAATTTTTTTTTAGACCCCCCAGGAGTTCGCTCTCGTAACCCTTGTTTTCCCAGACTCCAGCGAGACCCATTCGGCACCTTCAGAAAAGGTGGTTCCCAGCAACTCCACCGCGAGAGTTCTTCCCAGCTCCTCGAGCTCATTCTCCACAATCACTCATGATACGACGTTGGCATTTTCCATCCCCTACGCTGAAGCGCCCGACTTCCTCGTGGCCGCTCAGGAGATACGGGCCCCTGCAGACGCCTCTGAAGTGCAGGGTTCCGATGCCGATGGCACTCGGGAAGAGAAGAAGTGGATTATGAAAGCGGCGAAAAGCGGAAACGCACCTGGCGGCCTTCGGAATTGGGCCAAAGATTCCTGGACGCGATTCACGGACCTGCTCAAGAATGCCGAAACCAGCGACATCGTCATCATGGTCATGGGTTATCTTGCCATGCATTTGACCTTCGTATCCCTTTTCCTCGCCATGCGCAGGCTAGGATCCCACTTTTGGCTGGCCGCAGCCGTTCTTCTTCAGTCGGCTTTCGCTTTCCTCTTTGCCCTCGTCGTAACCACTTATCTGGATGTTCCGATCAACGTGGTTCTTCTTTCCGAAGGTCTCCCGTTCTTGGTCGTCATCATCGGCTTCGAAAAGCCTATCATTTTGACCAAAGCTGTGCTCTCGGCATCCCTTGACGCTCGCCGGAATACAGAGGGCAATAACGGTGCGCCTCTGAACATCCAGTATGCGGTCCAGGCGGCCATTAAGAAGACTGGCTTCGACATTGTCCGGGACTATGTTATCGAAATTGCCATCTTGGTTGCCGGTGCCATGTCCGGAATTCAGGGCGGTCTTCGCCAGTTCTGCTTCTTGGGAGCGTGGATCCTGTTCTTTGATGCCCTCCTGCTTCTCACCTTCTTTACCTCCATTCTCACAATCAAGCTGGAAATCAACCGAATCAAGCGCCATGTTGCTCTCCGTAGGGCCCTCGAGGACGATGGTGTTAGCCGTAGCGTTGCCGAGAATGTTGCTTCCAGCAATGACTGGCCACGTGCCGATTCTGTGGGCCCCAAGGCGCGCACAACAACCATCTTCGGTAAGAAGATTACCATCCCCAAGTTCAAAGCCTTCATGGTCACTGGTTTTGTCGTCGTGAACTTGTTGAACCTTGTCACGGTCAAGTTCGGTATTTCACCCTCCAAGATTGCCAGACTCGGCGCGGCTCCCCCAATGGATCCCTACAAGGTCGCTGGAAGCGGATTGGACATCATTGCTGAATCTGCCAAAAGCACTCTTACCTCGACGATTGTTACCGTCTTGACGCCCATAAAATATGAATTGGAGTATCCATCCATCCACTATGCTGAAGCTCCAGTTGCCGGCTCCGAGACCAACTTCAGCAGCAATCTGAGCGGAATCGTCGTTGATGGTATTCTCAAGAGCTTGGAAGATCCGGTTCTGTCCAAGTGGATCATGGCTGCCCTTGTTCTCAGCTTGGTGTTCAACGGCTATCTCTTCAATGCTGCTAGGTGGACAATCAAGGAACCCCACAAGCCGCTCGATCCTCCAACTGCCGCAGAGGTTCAAGACGGTGCTCCGCCTACACCAGCTACTACTATTCCGCATCATCACCAGATGCCCTCTCCTCCTATTACCCCAGGACCCGAGCAACAAGCGGCACATGGTGTCCAGCCCCTTGCGCAGATCGCACCTCCACGGCAACAAACCCCTCCACACATCAACCAGACAGAGCCGAACCGACCGATGGAGGTATTGGAACAGATGTTGAAAGAGAAAAGGGCCCATCACATGACCGACGAAGAATTGATTGAAATGTCCGTCAAAGGAAAGATCCCTGGATATGCGCTTGAGAAGACACTTGGAGACAAGACCAGAGCCGTCAAGGTTCGCCGCGGCCTTGTTTCACGTACACACGCTACCCGGGAAACGTCGAATTTGCTGGAAAGATCCAAGCTTCCATACGAGCATTACAACTACGACCTTGTCCATGGAGCATGCTGTGAAAACGTCATTGGCTATCTGCCCCTCCCTCTTGGCGTGGCGGGTCCCTTGCTCGTCGATGGTCAGAACTACTTCCTGCCCATGGCCACAACGGAGGGTGTTTTGGTGGCTAGTACCAGCAGAGGTGCCAAAGCCATCAATGCCGGTGGAGGTGCCATTACGGTCCTTACTGCTGATGGTATGACTCGCGGTCCTTGTATCGGTTTCGACACTTTGGCTCGCGCTGGTGCGGCCAAGATCTGGTTGGATTCCGAAGAAGGCCAACGGACCATGAAGAACGCTTTCAACTCGACGAGTCGCTTTGCCCGTCTGCAATCCATGAAGACGGCCATCGCGGGCACAAACTTGTATGTCCGTTTCAAGACAACGACCGGGGACGCCATGGGCATGAACATGATTTCCAAGGGTGTGGAGCACGCTCTGAGCGTTATGGCAAATGAATCTGGTTTCGAGGACATGAACATCGTCACTGTCTCCGGAAACTACTGCACGGACAAGAAGCCTGCGGCCATCAACTGGATTGATGGTCGTGGCAAGGGTGTCGTGGCCGAAGCCATCATTCCCGGCCACATTGTCAAGAGCGTACTAAAGTGCGACGTCGAATCGCTGGTCCAAATGAACATCGACAAAAACTTGGTTGGTTCGGCCATGGCTGGTGCCATGGGCGGTTTTAATGCTCATGCTGCGAATATCGTGGCTGCTATTTTCCTGGCTACGGGTCAGGATCCGGCGCAGGTTGTTGAGAGCGCGAATTGTATTACACTTATGAAGAAGTCCGTTCTTCCCTTCCCCCTCTTATCTCTCGTGCTCTACTAACAATATCCAAGTGTCAACGGCAATCTCCAAATTTCCGTCAGCATGCCCAGCATTGAAGTCGGCACCATCGGCGGTGGCACGATCCTGGAACCCCAATCCGCCATGCTGGACCTCCTCGGCGTGCGCGGCGCGCACCCTACCTCTCCGGGTGATAATGCGCGGCAGTTGGCTAGAATTATTGCGGCGGCGGTGCTGGCGGGTGAGTTGAGTTTGAATGCGGCGCTTTGTGCAGGGCATCTGGTGAAGGCGCATATGGCGCACAATCGGAGTCAGGTGCCTACTAGGGCGCCGACGCCAGCAGGAAGTGGGGCGTTGACTCCGGCGTATGGTCCGAGTGGGCCTGTTCCCAGGAGGTGAAGTCGATGAGGATAGCAGGGGCTTGGAATTGGAGGGTTGTGTCTTGAACGCATTTTAATTGCCTACTCGTCTTGTTCAGCGAGCGCAGCGCTTGGGTGGAGAAAAGCGAAGGTGTTTGGTGCGATCGAGTCGATTGTATGTTAGACATGTCGTGTGAGGGATTTAGAGCATAGTTATGGATACTGTTCCTTCTGTATGACGGGGGCTGCGGTGGAATGTATGGCGTTTTTTTTTAACGGGATTTGATAGTAGGGCTTGGTTGGGAGAAAGATAAAACGATTCTGAAAGTACTTCCTTACAACTCGTCCTTTGAACTTCCGTGTTGTGGGACGTGATGATGTGATGGGCCAGTAAAATGATATGTACGCCTATGTCGAACGGGTGCAAGGTTGCGGAAAGAGAGTTCGAGGACTATGGTGAATAGCATGATATTCATTCACTCTATATGGGTTCCTTATTCTGATCAAAGAAATAGCGTTGGGACTCTAGGGAATGTTGTTTAAATGGAACCCGTAATTGAGATTGTATGAACCAGGGAAAGAAAATCACAATTTCTGGCCGACGCAATTCATCTGTTTTGCTGGGGAAAACCCGCATGCGCTACTTTTCTAATGTAAATCGCTATGTCAATTTACGGCGTCCTCGCTCTTTTCTTTGAGGGAGGTGAGATGGGCAAAGAAATTCCTACTGTCTTCTTAAAGGTAGTGAAAATAGTAGTAAGGAACTTTGCGCCGTGCAGAAACAGTACGTGTAATTCTTGGAAGTCATGAATGGTTCAGAAAAGCTCGGGTAAATCCTGCGTAACTTCCTCCAAAAGCAGACAGTAGGGATGAATTTTTATAGCAGGGTTTTCTTTTGATTCGGTATGGTTTTGTTTCGCTCTAGTTTTTTCGGATTGCTTGGATGTCTAAACAAGATCCATTCTTCCGAGAATTGAGGACTATTCATATACTAATTGGAACGACAGTAAGGTGTGTATTCCGACGTTATGTTTTTTTATTCATGATAATGAAGCCTATCGCGAATAACTTATGACTATTCACAGGGTATGAAAAACATGAAGTGGTTATAAGAAGAACGAGAACGGAGGACCACAGTTGGGTACAATTTCTAGACGTCCTTCCTCGTCTATACATAGACTGATGTACTAGAGGGTCAGGTATATCTCATGAAGAGGAGAGACCATAAAGTTAATCATGCCTCTTATACAAGTATAACTCACGGGATACCTACGACCCTAATATTGATCCTAAACCCGACAGTGAGAACCTTCGAGCTAGACTTCGTACACTTGTCTGTGTATTCATACTAATCACTATACTCCTTTCCTCTTATTAAAACCCAGAACAGTGAAGAAAAGGGGCGGAATGTTCATTTGGGAAGATAAATATGAACCTATAGACATTTTGCATAAGTATAATAAAAATTACTCTTAAGGGTTTAATTCAGCTAAAAGCCAAGTGTAGGATATATAAAACAAAGACGCCTATAAAGCCCCAGGGAGGCGCAGGTTACGTAATTTTGAGTGCTTAGAGTCACAATAAGAAAGAGACTACATTTGAAAGAATTTGGAAGATAGAATCAAGAAGAAAGATTAAGATTGAAAGTAGAGACCAATGTAGGAGAAATACTAGAGAAAGGATACCACCAGGTGTTGTAATAATTCATGACCCCCTGCCTTTCGTGTGAATTGCACATGGGTTCCTAAGCAAACCTAATAGGATGCAAAAGGATAAGGATATACCAACTTCGGATACCCCTAGGTTGCCCTCGCTATGAATTAAAGCTAAAAACATAGTATTTCGCGAATGGCAGTGAATATGTGTAGGCGGAAGAGAGGCACGAATCGATGCGGCTCCTGGTGACCCTAGAAAAGAGATTATGGAAAACTAAACAGAAAATTTGGGCCTCAGAGAACTTTGAAAGTCACTTCTGATTAGGTAACCTCATCCAGATAGAGCCTATCGCCTTAACCCGAGCCTATCTTTGGAATCATGCAGCATCGCCAGCGGTATAGCGAATAACAAGCCCTGTAAGTCTCGACCACGTAGCGATCGGCGCGAACGCCTCTTCTGTGGCTTCGCAACATCACACTTCAACCTCGCGAACTGACAATCGTAGACAATCTTACACAACTCGCTAACCACTTTGTATCCCAAAAAAAAAACCAATATATCAGGCTCGACAATCTGCACACCATGCCGCGCAAAAAGTCCCTCCTCATCGGCATCAACTATGTCGGCTCAAGCCATGAACTGCACGGTTGTCATCAGGATGTAGAAAACATATCCGAGTTCCTCAGTTACCACGACTACTCATCCAACCAAAACTCCCAGGTCATCCTGCGAGACACACAGGATACAGATCCAGACTCCCCATTCTACCCAACAGGCCACAACATCCTGGCTGCCATGGACTGGCTCGTCAGCAGCCCCAACAGCACGCTCTTCCTACACTACTCCGGCCACGGCGGGCAAATCGCCGACGTCGACGGGAATCGGAGTACGGGAATTGATGACTCGATTGTGCCGGTTGATTTCGAGCAGAGAGGGCAGATTAGTAGCACGGTGTTGCATGAGCATCTCGTGACGCGGATGGCGGCTGGATGTACGCTTTTTATTGTGATGGACTGCTGTCATTCGGGCAGTGCAGTGGAGCTGCCATTTGTGTATCGTTCTGATGCCGACGGCAACATCTCTCTCCTCGACAACCTAAAGGCCGGCATCAAGCTTGCCAGTGACGCAGGCAATTTGATTCGTGGAGGGTTTTCTTTTGACAAGTTGGGCGAAGCGCAGCATTTGTTTGCCGGTGCGACGGATTTCTTCAGGGGGCTGAAGCATATGGGGGAGCAGGAGGAGGAAGGACTCGATGATAATGAGTTTTCGGGGCAGTATGGGAGTGAGCAGAAGGTGGTTACTATGTTTAGTGGGTGTCGGGATGATCAGACGAGTGCGGATGCGAGGATTGGGAGGGAGAGCGTGGGGGCGATGAGTTGGGCTTTTCTGGAGACGATGAGGAGGGTCGAGAGGCCGACTTATGTGCAGGTGAGTTCGCAAGGATATAGCGGTTCAAAAAGGGTATTGTTTTGCTGACGAGAATAGACTTTGCAAATGACGAGGCAATTGCTAGATGAGAGCAATTATACGCAGATACCACAGGTAAGTGCCTAGACTTATCTTACTGCCTGAGTTTCGTGTTAAGTCATAATAGCTGTCATGTGGTGTTGAGATGGACCTAGAAAGCACATATTTGCTTCTTTAAGGGCAGGTTGCCATTTTTAAATAAGCTGAAGAGCTGAACGCATGATGAAAATGCTATCAAAGTAGAAATGGTTTATGGTTCCTTTCCTCTTCATTCCACTCACTCTTTCACAACTTCTGATCCCCCACCAAGCGTAAGCTTTGTGGTGCCCTCAATCTTCGGCAACCAGTCATGCTTATGGCTCCAAAAGCTCTCCAGTCCTGGCTCCGGAATACGCGGGAAAATACCCATCTTCAATATGACGTTTCCTGGTAACAACTCCGTCTCACTCTTAATCGGGCTGTTTTTATGATTAGAGTTGAACATTGGAAGAGGACCTCAGGGGTATGTGAAGGGTATAAAAGGTAGGTTAACTTACTTCCCATCCACCCCACAAAAGCTCCTAGCAACAGGCTTCCCAGTCCCCGTCGCATAATCCATATAAGTCTTTAACGTGCCATCTCTATCCTTGATCTCCACTTTCCCTTCATCGATGATGAGGTTCGAGGCCACGACGCTGCCGGCCACTTTGCGGCAGTTGGCGCAGTGGCACAGAAAGCTCTTTTTGCCATTGAAGAGTTCCGGGTCATGGATTGTTACGCTGATGGAACCGCAGAGACAGGTTCCAGTGATGCCATTGGAAAATTCTGAGATGTCATGGGATTTAGGGTCGCCTGTGATGGGTGCCATGGTGATATGGATGGAAAGAGGGGTAAAGGAGGGGGACTTTGTGAGACTGGAATTCAAAGAGGAGAGCTCAAAAAAATAAGATGCTAACGCTGAAGATTAAGGAGGCGCGTGTGAAAAATATAGTACCTGTTCAATGTGATCGATATATAGGGATGTAGGATAAAGACAAGTTGAAATGAGAACGAAGTCATGGGCTTTGAGTCGGAGTTAAGACCATTAGTATTAGCGCAGCTAGAGAATCTCGGAACGATATGGAACAGAGATTGAAGGATGAAATTCGGACCATTTCGGCCGAAAATTAAAACCAGGGGTGATATAAGCGTACTTACAAGGAGTGAAAGGAAGATTTTCAGAATAGATCTCTAACAATCGGGCATCCGACGAGTAAACATCGAGAGTGAAAATCTACCACACAGGTATAAATCAGCTTCCGTCTCCTTAGACTGGGTACGATATGCCAAAACTTGAGGCTCACGTAGGATGTGAATTCATCAGGAGGCAAAGTGGTTTAGAGGAATGAAATTTGAATCGTCCTCCTCCTATTGAGGTGATTCCATCTGGTGTATGTTTGAGCATGCTGGAAATGACGTCAGCCATCTTCCTCTTCTAACTTTTCTAACGCCAACATCATACCAACCACTCTATATCATACATTCCTATAAGAATGCGGCGCCTAGACCGCGAAATCAGTCCGCCGGCACTAAAACGCCGCAAGCTTTCCAGATCAAAGGTGGAAACACAGCTTCCAGAAACGCAATCTATAATCCAATCTCCAACCCATACCCTAAACACCATCCGTATATTCTCCTGGAACATTAACGGCGTAACCCCTTTTCTTCAAAACCCAATAACCAACTTCTTCTCCGGATCAAGAACATCGCCGAAAGAGAAGGAGAACAATGCAATTCCACCTGCCTCCCTACGAGCATTTCTCCACCGCCACCACTGGCCCCATATTCTCTGTCTCCAAGAAGTAAAAATAGCATTCACGGACACGAAAACTCAAACTGCGCTTAAGGTCGCAATAAACAGGCGTCTGCGCATCGAAACAGGAACACAACCAAGGTATAGAAGTACGGCAGAAGATCCTGGTCCAGGACCAGACTACGAAGTCTACCTTACCCTCCCAACAGACAGGCACAACGCCCGCGGTCTCCACAACGCCGGGAAATTGTACGGTGTGGCTAGTATCATCCGCTCCGACTTTCTCAAATCATCTGTCCTGGATGTAAGGACTGTGGACTGGGATTCCGAAGGCCGTGTCTCTGTTATTGAAATTGAACCCCCCTCTCCCTCACCAACTGACTTCCCTTCTTGTTCTTCTTCTCCAGGAAAGGGATTGGGGAAGATGGCACTATTTAATATCTATGCCGTCAACGGCACTGATAGTCCCTACCGCGACCCTTCCACCGGCGCAGTCATAGGAACACGGCATGATAGAAAATTGGCTGTCCACCGTCTCCTCCGCGACGAATGTGTCCAGATGGAAAAACAGGGCTGGAAAGTGCTGCTTACTGGTGACATGAACGTCGCACCCACACCTCTAGACGGCTACCCCAAACTGCGGACGTTTCCGTATCAACATTGTATCAATCGCGCTGATTTCCTCTCCAAGTTTTTCGGCGTACCAAACGTCAAATCTAAAGACGCAGACGTTATTGAAGAGCTCCAGTTCCAGGGTGTGGACGTGTGGCGAACGATGAATGGAGAAAAGAGGGGGTATACGTGGTACTCCAGGACCAAGCCTTGGGGTGCAAGCTGTGATAGAGTCGACTACTTCATTGCGGGAAAGAGTCTGTGGGATGGGAATTTCGTAAAAGGTGCGGGGATTTTGGAGAATGAGGCGGAGAGGGGGGTAAGTGACCATTGTCCCATTTGGACGGAGGTGAAGATTATAGGGGATGGGGAGGAGAGTAAGATTGAGAATGGGAAGATGGAGGTTGGCGATGAGACGGCGGAGACTGAGGCTTTGGAGGAGCGAATTGAGATTCAGGAGACTGATGAAGAAGTGGAGACTGCTGATGCGAAGGCTAATACTGCTGACTCACAAATTAGTGATACTACGAAAAAATTAAACCCGAAAGAAGATCGAGTTAAGGTTTGAGGGGAGAAGCAGGGAGGGTTTCTTCAAGATATGAAATCAATGCGGGAGAGGAGCATGTTGCTAGGATGAAAGCTTCAAGCCGAGTACGGGGGTTAAGGTTGCAGCATTTTGATACCCGGACACTTCGATAAATAGACAGACTAAATAAGATATCTAAATCCTACGAGACCTATAGCTTTGCCTTATCCATCCCATCCTCATCTCCGAAAACAATCCGGCGATCCCACACCATATCCGTCTTCCAATCCCTCTTTTCTATCCACCCCCCCTTGTCAGCCTTCCTTAAGAACCATCTCCTACACACTTCCTCCGCCACAGGATCCAAATCCCTCCTGACATCGATGCCCAAAAGCACAGCCATAACAACCCAACTCAACTCCCACATAAGCTCCCGCCCCTTAAACAGTAACTCCTCAACGCTCGTCCTTGCCACTTCCGCCTTCATCTCATCCCAGATTCCCTGAATAACAGTTGCTCTAACTTTCCACTCCTCACTATCCCACCCAGTCAAACTCCTTTCTAACCAGACATCCACCGTTTCCAAAGTCTTCGCACCATCTCTCGGGCTCTTCAAAACCCGCACAAGATCATACGCAATAACATTCGTTGTGCCCTCCCATATCGATATTACATTAGCATCACGATACATCCTTGCTATATTGAATTCTACTTCCTCGTTCTCACAATACCCCACCCCACCTAGGCACTCCATACATTCCTGCAGTCCAGCAATGACAGCACGAGCAGGTACCGCCTTGGCGACGGGTGTAAAGAGACGGAGGAGAACGGTTGCAGTTGGGATGTCGATTCCGAGCTTCGCTGCTGCTGCGGAGGCGGAGTTTGACTCCCGGATTTTGTGTGGGGCGTGGAGGGTGGTATATGAGGCCGTCGATGTCTCTGAAATGCCAAGGAGGGCCACACAGAAATAGCTAAGATGCATGATGGCTCTATAGTGCACGTGCTCTTGAGCTAGCGTGCGCATATGTGACGGAGTATCGATCAGGAGCTTCCCATTGGCCTTTCGTACCCGGGTGAAAGCACGCGCGACAGCAAGGCCTGCACCCCAGTAGCCTACTGCTGATATGGTGTTGTGTAAGCGAGTTATGTTGAGAATTGTAGCAATGTTCTTTACGCCGTGGCTTTGTGGTCCGAGGAGGTAGGCGCGAGTGTCTTTGAGGACAAGTTCGGCGGTTGGGACCGCCCTAGTACCTAGTTTAGATTTCAGACGTTGTATCGAAATTCCGTTGAGTTCGTTGGAGATACCAGTCCTTGGAGAAATTGCCTGCCGGCGCATAGGTACGAAAAAGGTCGATAGAGCGCCGGATGGGGTCTTAGCAAGAGCTATAGTCATTTGCGAGTCAGTTGCGGAAGAGAACCACTTGAAACCGTTTAAGACCCAAGGCCCTAGAGGAAGGCCATCAATATCCTTAGTACTGGTTTTTTCACCAAATTGAGGAGCGTAGGTTGCCTGTGTCTCCGTACCCCTAACATCTGAGCCTCCAGTACGCTCCGTCATCCACTGCCCACTTGTCCACGCCTGCTCCGGATCACGCGATGTGAGGTGTTTGTAAGCTCTTTCTAGTACCTGACGCTCAACATCATCCAATTTCACATCCATTCGCACCAACTGTAAAGCCAGCAGCCGGGCAGCTCCGTCTTGCATGGCCGACGGACATGTAACAAGGGCACTAGTGGGAGTCCAGAGGTGATATTTCAGGAACTGGTACAGCCGGCTGTATGCTCCAAATTCATTCTCAAATGCGATGGCCACGATGCCCTCTTTGATTCCAACCTCTTGCAGGTTCCTCCACCCTTCGCTCGTTATTAGGGTGCTATCAGGTCGTCCCCAGGTATCAAACAGTCGGAGGTAGGGGGCGTTTCGATCGGCATCAGCAGTCCATGCCAGAATGGCAGGTTCATGTACCAAGTCTCCGAATCTTGAAAGGTCTGGAGTTATCGCATTGCGGACCGGTTGCGGGAGGTAGCCTGTCACGATTTAGACAAATAGGTTTTGCAACAGTTTCAGTACGCCTCACAGTCAAATATTCTTCTGAATGCTCCATCTCCATGGGCAAGGTTCTGCAATACTGGGCGTGTCTGAAAGAAGCCCTCAGTGGAGCTAGATGGCGGCGTAGGATGGGCGGCGGGCTCAGGTAGTGTCTGTTGCTGTGGGTTGGCCATTTTGAAACCAGATATACACCAGCGTCATTATGGACGAGCCATAATTGTATATAAGCAGCGCCATGTGATTCCAGTGGTCCCGAGGGCTGACAGAAGAAAGGCGACGGTGACTGATGCGAAGGACGCTTGAAGGTGAGGTGCGGGGTGATACGAACGCTAAGACCCTGGATTCCGAGGTCCGACCGCCTGGCATTTTTACCCCCCGGTGTCACCTGACCCAACTCGCTAAGCGAAGCGGCCAAGCGCTCGAAATTCCCACAACGGCAGCCAAAACCATCGACGACAACCTCAACCTACGCCGCACCCCCGTAAACGATCCCAATCCCTCCGTCTACACATCAGTCACCATGGAGAACGAACGTGGCGAGCTCGTCGATCTGTGAGTCCATTTCTCTCGGATTGTTGGACTTGATATGAAGGCCCTAAACACACATTTCTCACCAACGACCAACATCACCAATACCGCTATATTCCATTTCCGGGAAAGGACAAGATTCTAACATATCTTCAGTTACGTCCCCCGCAAGTGCAGCGCCACTGGCCGTATCATCAAGGCCAAGGATCACGCCTCCGTTCAGATCAGCATTGCTAAGGTCGATGAGAACGGTCGCTACACCGGCGAGAACCAGTCATATGCCCTCTGCGGTTTCGTCCGCGCCATGGGCGAGAGCGACGACTCGCTCAACCGCCTCACCCAGAAGGACGGTTTCTTGAAGGGTGTCTGGAGCGCCAGCCGGTAAATGGCTAGGTGATTCGGGTGGGATGGAGTTGTGCGGTGAGTCAGGAATCACGAAGCCTTGGGAAATCTGAACCCAGATCGAAGAGGCATTTCAAGAGAATATCGAAATGCTGATGTGGGCATAGGATTTAAGGATTCGGTTTTCTCAACCTCGGAAGTGCATTTACAGCAACTTAGGGGCGTCCATACCCCCTTCGTGTACTTACGGCCCGATGTTTCCTATGACACGACACGAGGCATGAATGGGACAATTGGAGGGTCATAAATACCAACAAAAATCTTCCGAAAACATCGACTACAGCGTACACACTCGTCGTGACCTGACCAATTGCGCTATCCGTATGAAGTGAAAATATTGCCGGACGTTATTTACAATACACAGCTTCGTGCGAAACATGGAGAGCCGGATGGCATCGATGCGATATGCACGTCAGCATTCACATGGATCCTGGGGGTGATATTTCCCTAGTGCACTCAGAGCTTATTGAATGTGTCGCGACCACATTCCCCCCTCGGTTTTGCCCTCTACCTGCGACTCGACGCCAGGCCGTTCTACCTTGCCCTTGCAATCCCAACAATTCTAACTTTCAGATATAACTAAGGCTGCACACCCATTTATTAACGTCCCACTCCCTACTGGGCGAACACACCCCAATTTTGGATTCCTTTTCAAGTCCTGTAGCCAGGCCCATAGCATCCACGCCACGTTTCGGATTTGTGATATTGCTGCATCCTGCAGTTCTGTTATGCTGTACTACGTTGAAGCTCCACCACCTTGTGCTAGCCTTTGCCTTACCGATTAGTGATCCAGGCTCGGCTCGCTAATTTTATCATCCAGTTCTCTCCATACCCACAACGCGGATCCGACCGACGACAGAAGGACGCTGTCCCGCTCGATAATCTAGGTCGTCACCTTGCTAATACTTTCTAAATGTGCCTACAGTTGATGCATACCGATTCCTCCATCGAACTCAACGGCAATCGGACATGCCCATCCTACGCCTGACTCAGTCGTCGGTTCTCCAATTGTATCTATGGTCTCAGACTCGAAGTCCTATTCGATCGATCGCAGACCGACGTCCCTCAGAAGATGAACTCGATCGATGGCTGATATGCGGATAATCAGCAGAGTAAATTCGATTGATACCATATAGATGGCCATGCCGACTGACACCTTATGCCCAGCCCCTTCGCTAATATCAATGGATGCAGGCGGTTGAGCATACATTTCCCCGCTGCCGCAAGGTCGTCGGGAGAGATGGGCTGATAGCGAGGTGTCAGAGATGAATCTCATCCTCGAAACTTGAGGGCTGGTCATGATCTTGTATTGTGGTTGGTTTGACGAGGAGCAGGGTGGGACTCGCCTTCTGATGAGCGCTGACGAGTGAGAGTCTTCTTTCTGCGCACAGATACGGGCGGGACATAATGACTATCGTAATGTGATGGGTGAGTAATTGTTTATAGCGTAGTATGATATGTTATTCTTCAAAACGCCTCCTGAAATTTCTTATCTTTTTGCTTCATTCACTTTATGGAAAACGTGAGCAGTAGGTACCCCTGGACACAGCTCGTACTTGGACATTGATTCTTAGATAAGTCCGATGTAGACTCGTATACTATGTATATGAAGTTTTAATTCCTGAGAAAGACCAAATGCATAACAAGTGAATTGCAAAAGCTGGCCAAATCACTGGCCCTTTAAATAACTTGTGTTATCAACTTTCCTTGGGTATCCGCCATATTTCTGTAACCATAAACAGAAACAACACGCCCCGTTAGCCATATGAGGTAGGTCGTAGTAAACAGGTATCGGCTTTCATAGCATTGAAGAACAGCAGGATACACTAGTCAAACCCAGACTTCTTCAAAGCCCGGACTCGAGATTATTTACAAGTAACACATACCCAGTAAGCGGCAAATCCAATCATTACATATAGACATAGTCTGAATTGATTGAAACAGCGCAGGAAGAGAATTCTGCTATGGAGATGGGTTCACCTGGGTTGTGAATTGCACTGTAGTACACATTGGTTGCTATCGCAGCCTGGAACAAGAATCTGGCAGCCCGGTATACTGTGCTGCCGGAAACAGACATGCCCTATTTGGATGATTTTGAAGGGTTACGAATTTTTTTTGCTCTATGCTGCAATGCACTTACTATCTTATCATCCCTGGAGCTGCGACAGAAACATGTACTCTAGATACGGATTATGTATATGTAAGAGCCTGGGAGGAAGCTGCGTATTGTAGACAGAATACTGGTACACTGGTTAAAAAGGACAAGTGCACCGTGGTTGTACTGTTATATATTTAACTGGATCAGTGAACGTAATCTCATATAATCGTTTAAAGCACTGAACGTGCTCTTGTATAACCACCTATTTCAAAGGATATACACTTATATAATTAATTGAATCAGTGAATGTACCTGCTAAGCAAACAGACTTAAAATTCCAGATCACGTTGAAACAAAGCGGAGGAGAAATTCGAAGTACTCAAAAAAGCATCGGCCCATAGTGCAATATAATTATATTACTAGATTGGTTTCAACTTTACTTAACTGCAGCTAGATTTAGTTGCGTAGAAAGATAGAACCGAGCGCGCCAGGGAGAAAGTCAAAATACTCCTGTCAACTTCTCGAAAAAAAAAATTATGGACCTGCATTCAAGTATAGTTCTCCTGCACGGCCGGTTTCAGATATACTTGACTGCGGCCGTCTTATGCAGTTGATATCCCAGGATGACTGTATTTTATATAGATACGCTATTCCAAGCGAGCGGCGTGGACCAAGAACGGAAAAGTGGCCGCGTATTCCACTAGGGAAGAAGCTCCTATACTGTTTTTTGACGGTGCATGGACCCAGAAATATGATATCTAGGTTTAATCAAAGGTCCGCAACTGAATGCCTTATGAACCAATATATTCGCAATCGGTGTGATAAAGGTACGTACGCCCCCCTTACCCGAGAGAACAGTTCTATTCAAGGATAAATAGGAAGTTGGTTTGGAGGAGAAAATTTGTCAATAACTTCTTAAAAAATCAATAACTTTCCCAAAAAAAATTCTAGGCCGGCTTCGAGGATACTTAACGGCTGTCTTTTGCTGTATAGATATACTATGCAAATCAACAGACCTAGGTCCGAAGACACCGGAATAGGCTTTCGTTTCTGGTATAAGAGACCAGGAGGTAACCGGATGGCTTCCTTGACAAGCATAAACCTTTTTTGCGAGGATCGTTTCAGATATAAAGGACTTCATTATTGTTGCCAATCCGGAGTTGTCTAAAAGTATGATGTCTAGGCTTAATTCGAGGTCTGAAAAGTACGATATGTAGGTTTAGATTCAAAGCCCGGAGATACATGCTGCATGATGAACCGGGTTTGAGGTAAGTACCAGGGAGTGTTAAGGGAACAGGGAAATCGTATGTGGCAGGTCGACAAGACCATACATGTTAAGTGAATAGGATAAAGTCATCTTACATCCAAACAAATACAACTGCAACCCCAATTAGCCTTTACGAATTGCTACTACATGAAACGCGTACTAGATTTCGGAATTCCCCAAAGCCTCAGATCCTAGTACCCGAAGATATATCAGTTTCCGCCCTATTATGCAGTCGATATATCCAAGGCTGGCGATAGAGGCTTATGGTACAACCATACAATCTGCGACATGATTTGGATCAAGATATCTTCAGGTTCCACGCTGCAATGCCGCAGACTGATATGATAACATTTTCAATACCCGCACTCTGTATGGTCCACATTGTATGTAGTATCAACCAGCCACCCGCGTGCCTCCGGGATTTCAGCTAGAAAACCGGGGAGAGCGGACCGTTGTTGTACTGGTTACAGTTGCACCGGCCCAGAGTCTCTCGCATGTGGTTGGTCTTGGCAACCACCAAAATCTCCGAAAACGGGAGTCCCGAGAGTTTAGAAAGCGGTGTGCTTGAGGTGCAGCATATCACCAACAACCACCACCACCACCACCACCACCATAAACCCCCCAACTTGGAAGAACCGGGCTATGTTCCTGCAGCATCGAAGACGGGGAAACGAAACCGACAGTCTCCCTTTTGCCGGTCGGTCCAAAAGAAAAACGGCTGCAGAAGGAAAATGATAAGCCGCACTCGGGGAAATGAAAGGTAGCTATACGGTATACCACCTATCCCGCCCCCGTATCTCACCTCTCATCATCCGGAACCACAACACGAACCCGTTTTCCATCACCTCCGTCCCTCTTTCCCGTTCCCGAACCAGGGGGATCTCGGGTTATGGTGACAGCCCCGGCGACTGCAACCCCTTCGCTCCCTTCTCTGTCTCCCAATGCGCTGCGGACTACACCAACGGCCCTGCTTTCCCCGACCTTGAAGGTATCGCCCCGGACGGTTCTCTTCTGTTCCTTTTCTGCATGGCGGCCGAGGGCTTCCCTGAGCTTTTCGTCACGCCGGCGACCGCGAACGCAGTCACAAAGACATCCTTCGGTCGGACAAGCGCCTTCAGAAAAGACCGGGTCTGCAAACCATGCAGAAAGGCAATTGGTATGGCCGCCGTGACCGCAGATGGGGCACCATGTCCAGAGAGTTGGACGACGTGTAGAGACATCTGGCACGCTGGGGGAGGGTCCGAGCTCCTCGTGTTCCATCTCCTGTATGAAGCCTACATGTGGTGAAGAGTGAATCCTTTTGGCTTTTTGGATCGTCTTGCTCTTCCGCTTTTTGGCGGACATGGGTTCAAATGCGGGATAACGACCCCAGCAGATTGGGCAGGGCGCCTGGGCTCTTTTGCAGTTCTCGCACCGCATCTTATCCTGCGGGTTATTGATGGGTTTTTTGCAGCTTAGACATAAGAGCCCCAGTTGGGTTCCTTTGAGGGCTTGTTCGTATACTGCCGGGTAAGTGGGGTACGCCAGACGGCGGAGTGATGCTGCGGCATTGAAAAGCGAAAGGGAATGCAGCTGACTGTGATACGTGAGAAGAATGCATTCGGCTTGGAATGGATCGATTCCTGTCGCAATCAGATGGCTCAGCTGTGTGGAGAGTACCGTCTGGGTTTGCGTCGGAGTGAAGCCCACACTGGCAAATGCGTCAGCATAGGTAGCAAGTATACTATAAGCACTAATGACCCCTTCCCCTTCGTCCTTGGAAGGGGAATGAGTTTGGGGGAGGAGAGGAGCCAGCAAAAGGATCAGCAAGGACGAGGTCTGAGCATCAGATAAAGTATCAGCGTGAAAAGCCAGGATCTGGTTCAAAAGATCAATGACGGCAAACGACGCCTCTTGCTCAGCATCCACATCCATAGCCTGAAAGTCGCACACCCGGATTGGCTCTTCGGCATCTGAGTGCAGTATCGGCAGTGGACTCTGTACTGCATGGGATAGGGCTACAGCACTTCTATGAAGATTGGGGTACCTGTCTTCGGATGTGTCAGGCACGATGGTGCCGCTGGCTTCCATATCTATACTGGGACCTGTTGATGATATAGAGTAATCACCTCTACTGAAAGCTTCTGACTCAGAACTATCATGACGGAGTAACTGGTTGTTTCGCCGCAAGTTCTTGATATCCTGAATGGCTTGGTCTCTATTCGGGTGGTCAGCACCATGGTCCGAGCCATTACGGCCCGTACCTGTTTCCTCTACTGCGACAGGGTCCTGGAGCTGGTCCGCTTTGCCAATCGGAATGGTTGTGGGTGATATGTGAACGCTTTTACCCAGAGATGCAACCGTAGATGCTTCAACTGCACGCGAATTGCCAAAACTCGATTCTGCAGAAGGATAAGACGATTTTTCCGGAATCGACTCCATGCCTTGCTCGTGCGGATGCGACTTTGCACTTGCAAAGGAGTTCGGCATGGATGGATTCCGCTGAGAGCCGGAGGAGGCCGAAAACATGGTGAAGCTCTCGTCCGAGTCATGGCGGTCAAGTCGCGGTGGGATGGTGATGTTGATCCCATGGGCGTTGGTGGGTTCCAGACTGAGAGGAGGCCGGGGTGGCGCACGCCAGCTGCCGATCATGGCTCGCCGTTCATCCAGGTCATTCGAAGAATACCAATGCGGTCCATTGAAAGTCGGACGCCTTTGGGCCGCGGCTGCGGGCGTTAATGAAGCTTGCTTTTCCGACGCGTGCGGCCCAGCGACTGCGGGCGGCAGGCTAAGTTCTTCCTCGTGGTCTGGGTCTGGAAGGTGGGAGAGATGTGAATCAGCAGCGGTCCGGGATACCGTCGTGAGAGGTCGAGCAAGAGGAGTCGAGAGATTTGATGTACTCTCGGGCGTATTCTGAAGCTGTTGCTGTTGCTGTTGCTGTTGCTGCTGCTTGTCAGCAGTTGCGCCCAGTATAGCACGAGTTACAACAGGGTTCCGCAGTTGCTTGTCATGTGGTGCTGGCTGATCAAGGGCAACAGGCTGAGCTTTTATGTTAGACAAAGCTGGGGACCGTCTGCCCTCCACTCTCTGCTCTCTGTGTAATTCAGCTCGCCGCCTGGATGCAACTGCAAGCGAGACACCCATGACACGCCATGTATCCGCTAGCCTATACAGTCCTGCTCGCTGCGCATATTGCGCATTCTGCTCAAAGACGTGCGGGAGGTCATGGAAGGCCTGCAACGTAGGGGGATCTGGGAGAGCAATTGCTTTGTACTTCTGAGCTAGATAGGTGAAAATCGCAACGTTGACCGAACCAGGCAGCGGGCCCCGGTATGCAGTCTGATTCGGCTTAAAGGACTGGCCCTGGCCAGCAAGGGAGTCGGTCAATAACATGACTTTGGGGGCCGTTTCTGAAGCCGGCGGCGTGCTGCTAAACGACCTGGCAGACCGGTTGCTTGCTGTCCGACCATGGTGCTTTCGGAACGAAGAACTAAGGAAACTGTCGTCCACGCTGTCATCTGCCGAGTTACGCAAGCTGCTCTTCTCCGGACTGGTGCGTTGTCTTTCCTCCATATATGTGTCATCGGTGGCGGAGGAATACTCGAGGCCGGCCTGTCCACGTCGTCGAGGTCGCTTCTGGGCTACACCGCTGACTTCACCACTTGGTGATACTGCAAACGCCTGCAGATTACGCCGGTCCACTACTTTGGGCGAAAAATGGACGTCTGTCTGGGTGAACATGCCTTCACGCCCTACCGTCCAGAGCAGATCTCGGGAGTGCCAAAGCAGGTCGGATGGCGCACTGCTGTACTTGTTCACCTCCCTAAACGGCAAGTATGGCCGCCGGAAATCCCAGACGTGGACAGGAGAATGATCGCGGTCGTAGGAAGTGACCATCTGGGTACATTGATAGACTCCTTTTTCATGAGTCTCGTCGGACCAGTAGGGGGGTCTCCACCGAGCTTGATATACCGGATAAGGCGTACGGATCACGTGAGCAGGTTTCTGCCTGCGGTTATCAGAGTAAACGTCCCAAACGCGTACCGTCTTATCAACGCTGGCACTGAGAAGGTGCTTTCCGTCAGGATGCCAGTCG
Source organism: Delitschia confertaspora ATCC 74209 (assembly GCA_010093945.1). Classification (NCBI taxonomy): domain Eukaryota; kingdom Fungi; phylum Ascomycota; class Dothideomycetes; order Pleosporales; family Delitschiaceae; genus Delitschia; species Delitschia confertaspora. Next base: position 5,411 of record ML994146.1, on the reverse strand, counting down.
ATGGATGTGCATGTCCTCGATTCATGCGCGTTCAGTTTGAGCTTGGGTCCTTTGTTGTAACGATAGTCCCAACTTTGTACCATGCCATTGTCCGAGCCAAAGGCAAATTCAACGCCATCCGTCGGAGACCATTGGACGTCCCGAATTCCTTCGCTGAGGCCGGAAAACTTGTCTCGACTGGGACAAGTCATGAACTCCTTTCTGAGGTCCCGAAGGTCCCACAGGCGGACCATGGCGTCCTGACTGGCGGAAAGAAGCAGGTATCCCAGGTGGGGATTGAAAGCGAGTTTGTGAACTTGGCGGTGGTGTTCATGAAGTCGGGCGAGTTCCATGCCAGCTCTGTTCAAGTCGTACAGAATGACTTTCCCATTGGTCGCAGCGGTTGCAATATGCGTGCTAAACTGGCCATGGGACCACTTCACATCATGAATCTCGAGGGCTTCTCGATGCCTAGCAGCCGATGCCGTACCATTGTGGGCTGCGTAGTTGATAATAGCAGCCCGAAGGTTGGTCTCCTCGGCGCATTTGGCGTCCTCGACTCGAATAGTTTTCAAGATTTCGCGTCCTGCAAGAATTGCGTGGGTCCGCTCACGGTTGATGTCCAAGGCTGATATTTCAAGGCCAGTTTTATGGCTTGAATCTTGCGAAGAGCCCGAACTAATACTACACCGACACAACGCTCAGTCAGGGCGAAACACAGTGCAGTGAAGATTAGAGTGAGACGACCATGTTTGATCCAAAACGGAAATAGACTGATAGATAGGCTACGCATAATGGACAGTGGCCCCAAAACAGCAAAACCGTCCAGCATGTGATGCATAGCGGAAACGATGCAGGAAAGGAGAACATGGGTGAAGAAAAGGAATCAAAGAGAACAACTCACCCTGGGAACTTTGGTACCAGAGGATTCGGCCTACCCCCGCCGGGACGGTTTGTCTGCGCGCTGGGAGGACGGGAGCCGTAAGCTGCAGTCAAGGGCTGGGCCACGAAACGTGAGAAGTAGCTGGTGTTCCGTGGGGCTGCTCCCGCTGCGCTGCTCTTGGAGGGCGGAAGAGGGGGGGGCGGAGGGATGCCAGCGGGCGCGGCGACGGCGGAAATGCGCCGAGAAGCAAAGTCAGCAGCCATTCACAGGGAGCTCACGGCGGGGCATGTAGCTGGTGATAGAGGGGTGAAAGAGGCTGGGTAGACAAGTTGTTGTACCTCACGTGTCTCTGCTCGAAGGGGAAGATGAGGGAGTTTTTGCTACACGCGCATGCATCATATGTTAGGGGAGGGAGGGGAGGGAAGGGAGGGGGGGATGAGTTGTTCGGTCGGTCAGCAGCTGCGGGCGTGGCGAGGCGACGCGGAAGAGAGAAGCAGAAAGGGCCTTGTTGGGTATCGAGAAGCGCGCAAGGTTGTTTGAAGAAGAGAACCTGATCCGGATGCGAAGGGTTGATAGAGATGGCGGGAAGAGGGGTGTTGTTGCGGTGAGCAGATACGCAAAGAGGCGTCTAGTACCGATCGCAGCAGCTAGTCTGACTGTGGAACCCGCACGGCGGCAATTGGACGCTGTGGGGTGACGCTGAATTAGTACCCAGGAGTCTTGGGTAGTGGTGCTGTGGTAGAGTTCGGTGTGGGTGGATATGAATCACCCTGAATTGTTGGATGCTGAATTGTTGGATGCTGAATGTTAGATGCTGAATATTGGGTGCTGAATGCTTGATGCTGGATGCTGGCAGTTGGGCCTGGGTAGAGAATGGGGCGTAAACAGCTGCAGGCGGCTGTTCACTCGACTCAAGTGAATGAATGGATGGACTTAGGTTGGGGAAGATAGAGTAATAAATGGATGTGCAACCAGTGGCTTCTTCACCATGAAGCCGGGCAGGGCCATCTCGAGTCGATTATTTTAGCATCTACAACCATCATGGCCCTGCACTGCTCTCCTGGCCTGTCAACTCGTCAAGCCTTGAGAACAAAAGTCCGGCTGCAATGCTGCAACAGCGCACGGACTGCTCTGGGCAAAAGCGCGGTGGCTTTCAACACGCCTAGACGCCACCACTGCCTGGTTAGCAAGAAAGACCTTGGACTGCCACTACAAACCACCATGACCGCCATCGTCCGACCTTCACCACCTTCTTCCTCACCTTCTTCCTCCCTTTAACCCGCTCTCGTTCCTTGCTCCTCCTTGAGCAGACACACTTCTGTCCTTGTCAGCCAGAATCAGTACCTCCTGTGTGCTGATTCCAGCTAGACTCCGAGGACCATGGAACAGCTTGCTTTTGTTCACCAGTCGGCCACCACTGTTACCGAAGATGATCTCAATCGTTACCTCAGGATCATAAACTATACCACGCCCATCGCGTTATTCTTTTTCTTTCTCTTCGTCTTCACGTTGCGCAGCATCTTGATTGCGTCTGATACTACTACGAATGCCCAAAAATCTACCCAGTTGGGTCCCGGTGGAAAACCTCTCCCCACCACAGATCCCCTCCGGAACGTCAAGAAAAAGGTGCAGGATGAGGTCACAGCAACTCAGAAGTGGATGTTTCAGGTGGTGTCTGTCGCTGCCACTTGTACATTCATAGCCAATACAGTCAATATCGTGGCCCATACCGTTTATGACAGGAAGGAGGAGTGGTGGTGTGGTAAATCAGTAGTGGTAGGTTCTCATTCTGATCTCATAAAAAAGGTCCCCTCTCCCTCAATTGACCTGCCATAGGTTTACGTCGTGGGTACTTTCTTCGTCTATTGTCTCGTCCTCATCTCCATCATCGACCAAAAGCCCTCCCCCAATACTAGCCACTTCGCAACATGGATTCTCGCGGTCCTCTTCGAAATAGCAATCCTGTCCGGTTCCTTGGCTCTCTACACCCGCGACCATCGAGAACCGGGTCTCAAGGAAATTTCCGAGCGCAAAGAACAGCAGGGCATGACCAAGTGGGAAATAGCCGAGGTTGTGATCGACCTTCTACGTATCCTGCTCCTTCTTACCTTGATTGGTTCCTATTTGGTCTTTGTCACATGGGCGCGAAAAAAGCATACTCAAGAGGCCGGTAGCGCAAGTGAAACGGCATCATTGCTGGGTGGGGGTCACAGAGAAGCGGAGAACGGTCATGCGAACGGTGGTTACGGTTCCACAGGCGCCGTGGGAAATAAGAAGCCGCCCGTCCAGGAGGCCCAACCCGGATGGGTTCGGCCAGTGGCAGCGCCATCAAGGAGTTGGGTTGAGTACATCAAGGGCTATCACGTTTTCTTCCCCTATCTCTGGCCGTCCAAGGACCGAAGACTCCAGATTGTGGTCGTCTTGTGCTTTTTGCTGGTTATCCTACAGCGCATCGTCAACGTAAAAGTTCCAGACCAGTTTGGCAAGATTATCAATGATCTCGCGGGTGAAAATGGTACAGATGGAGATGGCGCAATCCGGACACCGTGGAAGGGAATCATCTTCTTTATTGCACTGCGTTTCTTACAAGGTAATAACGGTATACTCGGAGCACTGAGATCGGCACTCTGGATCCCCGTCAGCCAATACTCGTACCGCGAACTATCTGTGGCGTCGTTTGAGCACGTCCACAGTCTCAGTTTGGACTTCCATCTCGGAAAAAAGACGGGAGAAGTCCTGTCGGCGCTAGGAAAGGGTAGTTCCATCAATACGTTCCTTGAGCAGGTCACTTTTCAGGTTGTTCCTATGCTGGTTGATCTTGGGGTCGCCATCGGGTACTTCATGGTCGCATTTGATGTGTACTATGCCCTAGTGATCTCAGTCGTGACTTTTTGGTACATTTACGTCACTATCCGCATGGCACAATGGAGGACGGAAATACGCCGTGAAATGGTCAATGCTGACAGAGAACAAGACGCTGTCAAGTGAGTATGGACGCCTATATCGCAGAGCTTGGCTGACATTATGCAGAAGCGACTCGATGATTTCGTACGAGACGGTCAAATATTTCAATGCCGAAGCCTACGAATTCAACCGGTATCGAGACGCGGTCAACAAGTATCAAAAGGCAGAGTACAAGGTCTCCATGTCTCTAAATTTGATGAATATAGCACAAAACATGGTCTTTATGAGTGGCCTCATGATCAGTTGCTTCATTGCGGCATACCAGGTTACGTCGAAGCAAGTCAAGGTTGGCCAGTTCACGACTTTGGTGACGTACATGGCCCAGTTACAACAACCGCTCAACTTCTTCGGTACGTTTTACAGGATGATCCAGTCTGCTATGATCAATTCCGAACGGATGCTCGAGTTGTTCAAAGAGAGGCCCACCGTGGTGGATAAGAAAGGCGCGGTCGATCTTCTGTCTTGCGAAGGCGATCTTCGATTCAACGACGTTCATTTCTCTTACGACAACCGGAAGCCAGCATTACAGGGACTCGATTTCCATTGCGCTCCTGGCACGACCACAGCCTTTGTTGGTGAATCTGGAGGTGGTAAATCGACGGTGTTCCGGCTCCTATTCCGATTCTACAACACCATGTCCGGTAGCATCCAGGTCGATGGACGGGACGTGGAGGATCTCACCATCGACTCGGTGCGGAAGCACATTGGCGTTGTTCCGCAAGACACGGTGCTGTTCAACGAGACTCTCATGTACAACTTGAAATACGCAAACCCACAAGCTACAGACGAGCAAGTGTACGAAGCATGCCGAGCAGCCAGTATCCACGACAAGATAATGGCGTTCCCGGATAAATACGAGACCAAAGTCGGCGAACGTGGGCTGCGCCTCTCTGGTGGTGAAAAACAGCGCGTCGCCATTGCCCGGACCATTCTGAAAAACCCTCGTATCATCATGCTCGACGAAGCCACGGCAGCGTTGGACACGGAAACGGAGCAGCATATTCAGGAGGCATTTACTACACTTTCCAAGGGGCGTACGATGCTGGTGATAGCGCATCGTCTCAGCACCATTACCCACGCCGATCAGATCCTCGTTCTGAACAAAGGAAGGGTTGCAGAGCGTGGGACGCACGAAGAGCTGCTTGAGAAGAATGGGCAATACGCGAACATGTGGAAGAAACAGATCCGGGCTCAAAGGGCAGCGGAGCAGGCGAAAGTACTGAAGGATAAAGCTGATAGGCTCCGCAGAGAATCCAAAGATGCGGCGTGTCTGACAACTGACGGAAGCAGCAGCCGCTCGTCCTCGTCCAGCAACAGCGATGACGAACAAGCCCAAAAGGGTCGCAACGCCGAGCCTGCGGCTGCAGTCGATACCCAGAAAAAATAGAAAATATACAAGTCACAACGACTTGGTACATACCCTAAGAAGAGGGGCGGTTTTCATTTTACAAAGAATGTTGTGGGGGATGTTGACAGGTTGCTTTAATGTGGAGGACATGGCAAAAGTGTCGCTGTCGATTTTGCAAATGGCTTGTTCTTTTCTTTTCTTCTCTTTTTTTTTTTTTTTTTTTTTTTTTTTTTTTTT
>ML994145.1:0-39396 GCA_010093945.1 Delitschia confertaspora ATCC 74209 | reverse complement strand
CTAAAAGCCAGATGCTTTCGGGTTATAGAAGATTAGGTTTAAGAGAGAATACTAAGTCTTTTGTTGTGAAGAGAGGGGAATAATATATAGGTAGATGACTGCAAACTATCCGGTCAGCGAGGGAAGTCCAGGAAAAATATCATTAATGCCTGGAGAGCAGCCCAGTGAATTGGAGAGAGACGCCGAAGGGGACGCCATGCCCCCAGGGTTGTTAAATAATCGACTGGAATTGATCAGCTACACTCTTGGGCACGAGTAATTGAAAAGTATGAAGGTGTATAAAGAGCAGACCTCTGATCAATGAAAGACAGACCATTCCAGTACTACCGTAATTACATAGCTATTGGCAAGACATCTATAGCTGCGTGGAAGGAGAGGTGGCTGCAGAAAGCCCATAAAGCTGACTGAGCTGCAGCCACTTGGGTAGGAGGATGGGCAAACCAACCGCTCTAACTATATGCCGGCCTTCCTAAACATGAAGCAACCGCAGTAGTTCCTGAACTAAATGACTGGCTAGCGAGGATTCGAGTTTCGGGAATCACTCCCGACTGTCCATGTGGAACCTGACGAGAACACTCCAACATATCCTGACATTCTGCCCTAGCCACATCCAGCCCCGGTCAAATTTTCTCCTAAGGCGGGTACTGCAAAGCTCAGGGAGATTCTGAAGGAGAAAAGAACGGAAAGGCTGCCCCCCAATCGCTACTGGAGACAAGCCTACTTGAACATTTCCAAGTTGCAACAGCTATAATAAAAGAGGAAGTAGGAGACTGGGCCCCCTTCCAAGTTACCCAGGCCGTATCATAACAAACCCTCGGCAAGAATTGGGAAGAACTTGAAGATACCTGAGGACCAAACAGACCCTCGCGTCACACTGGAGAACGGAGTGGAGGAAAATATCAACTGTATGTAAAGCCAGGACTTGTCACTGCCAAATTATCTGCGTATTAACTAACTACAGCCTAAATCAATAATGAAAGAGGCCAGGGCGAGTACGCAGTTAACGAGTTAGACTGCAAAAAATTTTAATCCATTTGAGGAAGGAAAAGTATCAAAAGGGGCTGTGAGAGTAAAAAACAAGATGCAAAAAGGTGGAACTTAGGAGGTGAGTTCTGGTGACACCGATCGATAACTTACGTTCATTATAGATCGAGAACAACCACCTCACCTTCAATCCCTTTTCCCCTATCCGACATGGTTGAAAGTCTGGATCAGTTTCCGCTTCATGACGAGCTCCGGCGTTGAGGGTGGCGACAGGAGAACGGCTTATGTCTCCTCCACTGAATAATATCGCACTCGCGGGTATTTATCTTACCGATCTGAGACTCAGTCCTAGGGTTTAACCGGCGAAGCGCAAAACGTGGTAAGAGTACGAGTCTGGAACCTCAGGAGATTTCTGGAGTGCTTGCAGCTGTATATTTACATTATTACTTTTCCTAAATTATTTATCTATGTCGATATCCGACAATGTCTCCACCAGAGACTGGAACATATCCTTTGACAGAGAAGTTCCCCGACTGAGCAAGGTCATCAGAGGATTCACCTCAGATCGGACGACAACACTAGTTTTTAATCGAGATATAAGTGACCAGATCCACACGCCCTGTGAAATAGCCTAAGAAACCCCTCCCCCTCCGGCGATTTTCGTCATCTTATCATGTGGGCTCTTGTGGCGGTTTGAGGAGGTAGTATACAAGGTATTGGTTTTGTAGTTTATACAAACCTTTTAACATACAACAAAGCCGTTACAAAAATTGCAGAGTACTTGAGAGAGCCCGCGAGACATGCCTAGATTGGTCAAGGAAACACGGGATGTGCTTCTTTCTAAAGGGAACATGTGAAGAGAGCCCAAAGCCATACAAATAAGAAATAAAAGCTTTTCCGGAAAAGAGAATCCCGAAGTCTAATACATTACCGCAAAAGCACCAACCTATTATATACAAGGCGCAACGTACATAATACAGGAAATACAAACCCTGAACTACCCTTTCAAAAACCCCACTCACGTCCCCTAAACCGCTCCCTCATCGCCTCCTTCACTCATACTACTCCTTCCTCCCCTATACGTAGGCGTAAGATGCTCGTACATCTTCATATGAGGCCCCTTCCCATAAAACTCCTTTCTCGGCGGCATTCTCCGCCTCTCCAACTGCACTTCCACTACCCTTGACCGCCTCTCCGCCTCCAACTCCATCTCCTCTCCATCTGCGTCTCCTCCGCCCACCTTACCCTCTGCTTCTCCACCACCGGCTCCCATAGATCCTCCATATCCGGTCCCTCTTTCACAGGCGGTGCAGGAACGTATAGCATAATTATTGGAAGGTGGATGGTACGAAGGCCTTCCGTAGCGATTTTGAGAGGAGGAAGGTGGAGCGTAGTTATTAGAAGGTGTTGCTGATGTGAGTAGCCGAAAAAAATTAGTCCGACGTTTTGTTGCACAATGTAGCAGTGAAGACGTTGGAATTTACAGTCTAAATTAAAGATTGTCAGATGCCGCAAGCACAAGACAAACATAGCCAAGCAAGCCCATCTTTGACAGATAAAGCACTTTTCTCTTTGTCGACCGAGTTCTTTATGGTTGTTTGATATCAGACTTTGATTATTGTAATCAAGGAGATCATGTGGTTGCGGAACAGGGAGACACCCAGTTCTTATACGCCTACGTCGTCTTAAAAGACGGCTATAAAGGCTTAGGGAGGCAGAAAATGCACATAGAATACCAAAGAATATTGAAGTGGCGTGGAATAGAGACATTATATTGATTAACGTATGTTGATGAAATAACGTCCACAGCTCAGGAAAAAAAAACAGCATGGAGAGGAAAGAGTAGTATACTTATAAAACACTAACTACCCCAAACGCCTGAGCCGAAAGCCGAAGAGGGTATTGAAAACAAACGCGCCGAAACCGCTGTACGTCTCTAGATGCTTTATGGCAATGCTAGAACGCTGGAACGCTGAAACGCTGGAATGCTAGGACAAACAGACGTATGTATATCGATCATGACGTAGTATGTGTACGGAAAAGCATCCTCAATCCCGACGGCTCCTTCTTTTTCTTCTTGCTGTTTTCATTCGCAGATTTGCTTCGTGATGATTTCGAAGTCGATTCGCTCTTTACTGATTTGGCTTTGTGACTCTTCGATCGGTGTTCTTTGTCTTTACTGCTCCTCTTCGTCCTACTGCTGCGGCGAGATCGGAGATCGTCTTCATCGATGACGCCAGCAGCGACGAGCTGTCGTGTAGCACCTGGAGTAATAAACTCTCCATCAACGGTCGAACCGCTGCTCTCGGCCTGGGCATCTGCAATTCCACGGCGCCACATTTCGATACGGCTGAGCTCCTCTCCTTGTAACTCGTCAAGCTCATAGGGCTCCTGCTGAGCTTCCATTGCAATCTCTTCTTTCTTCTGCTCTTGTTGCTCCTGGATTTTCTTGATGATTTTGTATCCGCCGAGCGCCACAATTGTGACTCCTACACCGACACCAGCGGCGATCAGGAAATGCGGGCTGGCGAGGAGCGCCACGATAGCAGGGAAACTTCCTTTCAACGCAACTAAGGCCCCAGGCCCCATCTTCCCTACAATGCTGCTTATTTCAGCCAAGGTTAAAGCTACAGCTGCTAGTGCATCTGGGTTCTTCTGCAAACTATCAATGGTGGCCGTTGCTGAGTGGTGCAAACAATTTGCTTCATCGAGAAGTCGTGTAAGCTTGGATGCCTTTTCCTTAAGCTCGTCGTCGTCGTATTTCTTAGCAGGAAGCGGCGGAGGAAGGTCTCCGTATGCCAAATCCATATCAATGTCCGATTCGGAGTCGGCCCGCCTAACTCTGACAGGTTGGACTTCTGCCTCCGTATGCCTCCTCGCTAGCTCCCTATTATGGCTTTGTCGTCCCTCTCCAGCAACATCTTCTTCATATTGCCGGCGTGGGGCATTCTCATCGTTGGCATAAAAGCTATCCGTGTATCCTCGCTCAATGGGTGGTTTGCGGTGTCGATGGGATCGGTGGGTGCCATGGGAGCGACGAGAGGAGGCTCGGGATCGGACGTCATCCTCAATGCGGAGGACTCTCATGCTTTGTTGGAGCTTCTTCTGTTCAAGAGCGGCATTGCGCTCCGCCTGGATTTCGGCTTTCCGCTCGCGGTAGGCGGATTTGGCCTCCTTGAAGACATTGACGAGATGCTTGCTCTGTAAACCCAGTTAATACCTTAATGTGGGGGGTTGGAGTACTGGTACTTACCGTGCTCACCACCTTACCCGACTTGTTGATAACTGTAATGGTCTCCCCGAGATGTACCATGATGTGCAGTTCTCGAAGGATACTGCAATAAAGTTGCTGGATTCGAAGGTGTCGTGGAACGTATGACTGCGGTTGGGTGTGGTACTTGATCAACAGGCACAAATAGCGGTCAGTGGTCGGCCAGCGATGACGAGCAATGGGCCCTTGACTGGCGGGGTGGTTATTCGTTTGCGCAAAGACAATCGACAACCAGGTCTACAGGCCTTTATCAATCATCAGAAGCCATAATAAAGGACAAATGGATGCTTGCAAGATCGGGGCGAGGGGAGAAGACTAAAAGTCGAATAAACCAGCCATGAGAGCCACGACGCACAGGGCGTCACCAGCAAAGTCAGGTGGGGGGAGGGCATGTAACGGAAGGCATCAACGATTTCACAGAGCAGGCCAATACAACGGACCACCCGCGATCGGTCTTCTTTGCGCGAAAGGAGACGTCGAAGGCGGGCATTTGTCGCCGTGTCAGCGATGTCCGGGGAAAGCGGAGAGAAGGTTGGGCTTGGTTTGTCTGTCGTGGCAGCTTGCCAATCGACATGACCCCTCCAAATCCCTCCCAAATCCCTCCAAACCGAGGCGTCCTGTTATGCAACCAGCGTATCGCCGTCCACCATCACTTGTTTCAATTGGGCACCCAACTAGATTTGGAAACCATAGGAATTATCATGCATTTGTTGGAAATGTGTTGTCGCGCGCACTGGTTGATGGCTTGCAGTTCTGATGTAATTGCGCTTCCAGATCGCTGCACCATGCAGATGCAAATTCTTCGAGGGAGAAGCTCAAGTAGCAGTACATCATATCCTGAATGTTAGCTGTTTATCCATATGGAAAACTCTAGAGTCGAAGGTGAAGGAAAGATTCAGAGTTAAGCGCTCAGCTCTCTGACGATGGCGCCACAAGTAATGGCGCAGCATATGTGGCTGTACTCGTCTGAAGCCAGATCGAGGCAAACGTCAGCCATCCTTTCTCCTCCTATCGGCCAGCGCGACGTTGTAGAACCAAACAGTTCCAGGCGCTGTTACAATAGTGGCGAAGTCTTGAACCCAGACGCGCACATGGATTTATTCTACATTGTCATCCCCAATCGTATCAACTTTCCCGCTCGCTGCCCTTTAAAACCAGGAGAAACCTTCTCGCAAGAACGAACTCCCAGCCGTGCGTGAAACTGCATAGGTAACGTCAAAAACATGTACGGTTGTTACACAACCTCTGTTTCCATGAATTTCAGGTAGAGCTGATAGCAGGGTTCCGCATACGAGTCGCCAGACTTTCAGGGTGGGCTGTAAAGGTAAGCCCTGCCCGGCCTACTCTCTCGCTACAGCATCTAGTCGAGATGGCAAGGACGTCAACTTATCATCCGTAATGATTCACCTTATAAGGGAGATTGTCTTTTTCAGTCTCATTGAGGCCGATCCCCAGTTAATTCACGGATCTGTAAAAAGGCAGACTAATTGAAAGTCTAGTACCTGTATGTATATATTGGCTCAAGACCGTGGTAGTCCATGAAGTTCAAGTATTACCTCTTCCTCGATCTCTGAAGCTGTGGTTGTTGAAGGCAGGTCTGATCTGGCAGACGAAGGCTTTTTGTACTTCAGGCAAGATGGCCCATGCTCAGGTATTGCTGCTTGCTGGAATCAAAGGTACATTTAGGGTTCCTCCGTCTAATGAAATTGGGGGCCAGTGTGTATTTGACTGTGCGAGATGCTGAGTCGAAGCAAAACTAATGCGGAAGGAACTGACTATTTCAGAGCGCCACGTAGTCTAGTAGTATTCAATCCAAAACTCCAACTTTTTCGAATCAAACACGTACCCCAGAAAAACAGACACCAATTTTCAAAATCCGGCGGAGAAACCGATCCAATGGGGGAGAATGCCAATCCACCGGGCGTCCAAGCATTTGCGTACCTGCAGAAAGGTGCAGATCCCCACCGCGGCGTTGGCAGTTGCTGTTTGACGTTGCTAGCCTGGGTATGGAAAAGGGCAATCGTTGTGATAAGATAAAGTGTATGAAGCAGAGTCCGTCTCGAATTCGCAATCCCGATATATTCGCTCGTCATATCGGGAAAGACAGGGGTAGGCTCTCAGGCGATGTACTTCGAGGTGTTTCCAGATATTATGGCTGGTGAAGACCTTTCTTCGAGCACGCCATTCGTCCCGGCTCTATCCTCTAACTTTCCTAAACATGCCAATCATACCTTTCATACAAACCTCCCAAACAGGCCTCAAACAAACCGAAGCAATATTGTAACCGAACAGAAAACCTTCTCTTCAACTCTCATTCCGCTATCCTCGTTATCCGCTTGCTATTCCGGGGATCGAGCTATGTGTCAGTTATTCAGGTCCGTTGCTTCTCAGGACACCTCTGTAAATAGGGTATCAGGAGGTATGTTGAAATCTCTTTCATTTTCTTTTCGGAGCCGTCAATTGGGAATGTTAGTAACCCAATCAATTGGACCTAAGCCGTTTCCTCCATAACTTAATAAGAAGAGTATTCAAAGTAATCACTGTCGTGGAGAGTTGATGGTGATGCTGAGGGTGGAGAAGCACAAAACGCCAAACCTTCGGACCGAGGCGCTAGCCAGGGTCATCTTTACGCTTCTTTCATCATCACCTCCAGCAATGGCACTCCCTCCATGTCTAACAGGAATTCCAACGAGCTGACAGAGTTCAATCGAGTAGAATCACTCCAAGATGATTCCAGAATGGCAACATATAGCCACGGAGAGGCTTCCACCAACTCCGCAAGGAACCCCGCCCTATCCCACCGTATGAGGCACGATAAGTCCATCCTTGCTCTGGCTGTGTCTTCGAAATATATATTCGCTGGTACGCAAGGAGGAGAGATATTGGTATGTGGTATGGGCTTTCCGGAGTTCAACTGGCCGTCTTACTAATGGAATGAAGGTCTTCAACTTGGATACCTTTGAGCGCCGTGCCACTATTCAAGGACATCGTGGGAGCGTTCTAGGACTTTGCTTGTCCCAGGATCAGAATTTACTATTCTCTACTGCCACCGATCCAATCGTAAATGTGAGTCTCCAATTGGATATTTTGGGAGACCACGCATTAACTGATGGAATGTTATAGGTGTGGAGCACCGAGACCTTCCTTCGGCTGTACGCCCTTTACTCCACCTATGACGTGGGAGATATATTCTGCGTTGCATACTCTTCATATCACCAGATAGTGTATCTCGGTGCGCAGAATACCAGTATCCAAGTACGCACCATAGATCCTTTATCCTTCTATTCTAATGCCATCCAGTGGTATGACCTCAAAGAGAAAGATGCCCGACCTCGGCCGGAACGCACAGCACACCCTCTGCACCGGCAAGATAAATTTTTTGACTCACAAGGTCCCGGCGGAGTACGAACACCGCGAGCATGTGCACCGGAAGACGGTCCACGGAGTGCTGTCGGAGGACAGGTACTGGAGATTGACAAGCAATATATCAAGCAATTCGCACATTATGGATACGTATATTGCATGCTTCTTGGGAAAGGGATACTTCCCGACCATGCAGCAGAGGAAGTATTGGTTTCTGGAGGCGGAGATGGCCTCATTCGTGTCTGGACCATAGACGCTAAGAGTGGAGGGGAAATTTCAGAATTATACACGCTTGAAGACAGCAGAGAGGAAGGAGAGTCTATTCTCTCACTGGCTAGAGAAGGGTCTTTTCTTTACAGCGGCCGCGTGGACGGAGAGGTCAATGTCTGGGACCTGGAGACGAAACAGCTTGTCCGGAGCTTGAAGACGCAGACCGGAGATGTCCTGACTATGAGCCTTGGAGGTGGCTTTCTCCTTGCTGGTGGTGTTACAGGGTTTGTAGAAGTAAGTGCGATAATCTTGTCCCTATCTACTCGAACTAATGATGCGTAGAAGTTCAATCCGCACTACGAGACCCTCTCGACATTCAAAGCCCACGATGGGTTGATCCTGGCATCCGCATTCACAACTTACAATGGCAAGCCCATGTTTGTTACAGGTGGAAACGACGACGCCATCGCTATATGGGATGTACAAGATTGTGCTGCCCCGTCGGCAAGATCCACTCGAACCAATAACGGTATGGACCTGTCTGTAATTTTTTCCAATCTTCAGTTACTAACCCTAATTCAGATCTTATGGTCGAGTCGTTGAACCAGTTCATCGCATATCGAACAGTGTCTTCTCTAACAAAGTACCGCGCAGAGTGCAGAAGGGGTGCATCGTTCCTTCGATCCGTCTTCAAGAACTTCGGCGCCGTGACAGAGATGATCAACACCGCGGACCCGTTCAATCCGATAGTGTTTGCTAGATTCCGTGGTAACCCCTCCACCGCTTGTACTAGAAAGAAAATCCTCTTCTACGGACATTACGATGTCATCCCTGCTGAAGACGAACAAGAGAAGTGGAAACATGATCCCTTTTCTATGACAGGCGAAGGAGGATATCTCTATGGACGAGGCGTTTCCGACAACAAGGGCCCGATCATGGCTGCCATTTACGCAGCGCATGAGTTAACCAAGGAGCAATCACTGAATTCTGATATTCTTTTCCTGATCGAAGGCGAAGAAGAATCCGGCTCCCGCGGTTTTGCAGATGCTGTTCGGGCTAACAAGGACCTCATCGGAGACGTTGACTGGATCCTCCTAGCCAACAGCTACTGGCTAGACGACCACGTCCCCTGTCTCACCTACGGTCTCCGCGGAGTCATCCACGCGACCGTCAAAATTGAAAGCAGACACCCCGACCTCCACAGCGGCGTCGACGGAAGCGCCCTCCTAGACGAACCTCTGAAAGACCTCGTCATGCTTCTATCCAAGCTAACTGGCAAACACGGCAAAGTCCAACTCCCCGGCTTCTACGACCCCATTCTCCCGCTCACAGATGACGAAAAAGCGTTGTATACAGAAATCACAGAGACTTTGCTTCGCAGTAATCCCGATTTGGGAGATCCCGAGGAATTGGCTCAATCCCTGATGCGCAGATGGCGAGAAGCGACACTTACAATTCACCGCTTCCACACTTCCGGCCCGGATAATTCTACCATCATACCGCGTCTCGCTCGTGCTTCACTGTCTCTGCGTCTTGTGCCTAATCAGGAATCCACTGTGGTAGCACAGGCCTTGACGTCCTTCCTGCAATCTGAATTCGAGAAGTTGGAATCTAAAAATAACCTTACGGTTACTATAGACCACCAAGCCGAGCCATGGTTAGGCGACTACACAAACGAAATTTTCCAGACGCTCGAATCCGCGATTAAGGAAGTCTGGGGTCCTGCGCTTGGACGCCGGCGGAGTTCTGTGCATGGTGTGAGATCCCCTTCTGATCCCGAGAACCGGGAGTATTTCAACGGGCCCCCCGAAGCCCGGCCTTCGCCGACGACGTCAAACACCCTTGCGAATGGCGGTGCGGATGCCGAGGGAAGTACCGATGATGCTAGTAGTGGTGGTTTGGGTCCGCGGAAACCGTTATATATCAGGGAAGGGGGCAGTATCCCTAGTATCAGGTTTCTGGAAAAGGAGTTTTGTGCTCCCGCGGCTCATTTGCCGTGTGGGCAGGCGAGTGATAGCGCACATTTAGATAACGAGAGGTTGAGGTTGTTGAATCTTTTTAATAGTAAAAGGATCTTTAAAAAGGTTTTCAGGGAGCTCCCTGAAAAATAGATTGGATATTCTACTTGCTGGAGTTAGGAGAGACTGGTTCAGACTGTAAAAAAAATTCATATCTCCTTAACATGCAGATGTCTTGTTCTAATAATTGTGACATCTTTACAACTACTTAGCTATTTATATGGCAACGCATTAGCACGCTCAGCGATAAATAAAAAGAAAACAGCGGATACCATCAGATTCGAACCCACAGCCAAAAAAAAAAACCGTTAGCCCCACCGCGGTCCCTTCATCGTGGTGGAACACATATAGACAGTACACCAACTGGTAAGACAGGCGGAATATACGCCATCGCTAACTGACAGGAGGAATTAGGAAAAAGGAGAACTATTATCTACATGTTCGTGCCAGTCCATTCATATACGTACTTCCCTCACACATCCCTATTAACGCCCGACACATATGTGAGCTCTAAAGGAAATTTCTATCTGCCTTTGATATTGTTCTGAAAATGGAACTGATCCAACACGCTGCCCATAAGTCATATCTGACCCAATTTCGTCGAAAAGGCCACCGACTCAAAAGAAGCGTACTAAACACCTTAAAACGTGCCCCTCTCCTTCAGATTCCTTTGTCGAACATGATGAATTCTTCTTTATGTAGTATACAACATACACTTCCATAAAAGTTCTAATTCCCTTATTCGATGATTCTGAAGAGCATCAGAACTTCAGGAGACTTAAAGAACCTAAAATCTCCATTTCATCCGAGTGCGTACCTTTTCCTAGAGCTTGGTCTGCATAGCTCTGGTCGAATAGATATGTAGTTTGTCTAGTAATATGTAAACAGGACTCCCAAGTGCCCTTAAAGGGATCTGGGATAGGTATGCATGAATGAAGAAAAAGAAATATCACAAAAGAGGAGAGTCAGCCAGTCAATCTAGGGACTGTTTGCAGAAAGTTTAGAATTTTGAGGAAGGAAGAGTACTCGGTGATTCGTTCCTATCTACTGGAAATCCAAATTTCCTTTCACTCAAAGATATCTATTTTATCAGAAAATCACTTTATCCTAAAGCCCAAATTAAATGTATGACTAGAACTTCAAACGCACTTGCTCCAATTCATTATCTTCAGGGGTCTCCGTAAAAGTGATATCTTAAGAAGATGTCTTTCGCAAAATGTCTTGTCCCCAAAAAAGGAAGTCCGTAGTGTGTCCCTCTCTAAGCAATCTATTCCCATAATGCTGCTGTGCCGAGTACAGCTTCAAGGGAGAACTGTCGTAGTAAAAAGATTACGTATGTTAGATCTAAAGAATAACATCTACAAATTCACACAATGGTGAACATAACGCTCAATCCAAATGCTCCACAAGCTCCGAAGCCTAAAACTGTACATGAGGCCTTCTTAGTCTCCTGTCCCTTCTCTCTTTCCAATTCCTGTCACTAATACGTCTCACTCAACCCCAACTTCCCATAATCATCCAATGGTTCATCACAACTAAATTCCCTCTCCCACACCTTTTTAGGCAATATATTCGCAGCCATACCCTTTCGCCAACTCCACTGCACCGCCGTCTCTGTGTCCCAATTCCAATAAAACCAGCCCCACCCTTCCTCAAAAGAAATCATCTGCGCGATGGCGAACTGATACAACCACTTCCTATATGTCTCCGAGTACTTCCCCGGATCCGCATTCGCACCCTCGCACGAACAAGTAGGCTGATTGTTCGTTGGACATTTGGGATCCAAAACAGACGTAGAGGCATTACCAGTATTCATCGTGCCCTCCCACCTTGTCCCAATCCCTACATTATTCAGATACTGCGCACAATCCGTATCCGCCTGACTCCACTCCCCGCACATTGTAGGCCCAAACCCGGTTTTCCGATCACTGCTCCGTTTGGTCTGTTGTGTCCAGGCTTTACACGCAAAGTTCAATTTCTCCGTGTGCGGCAGGTTGACTTGGTTGATGTTGAATATCGTATACTGGTGCACATCCAGAACCAACTTGTCATCGCTCTGAAGCTTCCCCTGCCATTTTTCTAGCCCCATGAAGCCGTCCCCAAATATTAAGTGTGCAGTGATTCCATTCTTTCTTATCACATCGATAGCCTTCTCTGTCCAGGTCAACACTTTAGTAGTATCCAAATCCACCATGCGCGGCTCGTTGACGATGCCGTACATAGTAACCACATTCTTATACCTCGGCTGGCTGAAGAAGGTAGAGAGTTGCGTGTGGATATCCAGCGTGCGTTGCGCGTTGAGATCACCGTCGGTGCCGTTGAGCCAGTTCACCACCCCCTGGCGACCGGAGTGGTTCCAGCCGTTTTGGCTGCCCGGAGCACCATGTAAATCCAAATTAACTCTCAGTCCATTCTGCCGCGCGTATTCGATCCCCCGTAAAAGATACCGCCATGAGATCTTCGGCACGTAGGGATCTCCGGGATAGGTTGTCACAGCCCAGTACGAGAACGGGATTCTCACGTGATCGAACCCGGCGTCGCGGATTTCTTGAAAGGTCTGCTTGTTCACGAATGTAGAATAGTGCGCTTCGAGTTTTTCTTTAGCCCGGGTAGCGCCGAGTTTGGCACAGAGGGTGTATTCGTCGATGACGCCGTCGGTGGTTTTGAAGTCCTGGAAGAAGGAAGGCGTGATGAAGGGTTCGAGGCTGAGCCAGCCGCCCACATTGACACCGCGGACGGGCATTTTGCCGTATTCAAAGGGCTTCTTGAGGTTGGGCACGTTGGAGTTGGCTTGAACGTCATCGTTCCAGGTGGAGTTGAGGCCCATAATGGGGAGGCCGCCGATGGTTTCTGAGGTGTAGGTTACGTTGAAGTCGGTGGTGTCGTACCAGGAGAAGGGGTCTAATATGCCGCCTTTTGCGGAGTCCGGTATGGAGGATTTGTCGATTCCGGCGAGGTTGCTGTTTGATGGTTTGTCGCTACTACTGGGAGCCCCTTTGCTTGTCACGCTGGCTGGACCCTGATTCTTTTTCGAGACCATTACTGCGACAACTATGACCACTACGAGGATCAAAAGAATCGAGATAATGGCAATTACTAAAATTATAAGTCAGAATGAGACGTGAAAACAGTCAGGTGAGCCCTACTTATGCGCTTGACTTTCTTTCTCTTCGACAACTCTTCCTCTGTATAAACCCTCTCCGACCCTCCATCTCCACCCCTCTTCTCCATCATATAATGATACTCATAGTCCTCGTCATTCCCGCCCTCTTCTAATAGCGGTCCACTAACCACCCTCCTCTTTTTCTGTTCGGCCCTTAATCTCTTCTCCTCTCTCCGCCTTGCCCTCTTTTCATCCCTCTCAGAAGGTGTAAAATCATCGTCCACAATAAATCTCCTCTTGTCCCCGCCCTCATCATCCGTAATCCCCCTCCTCCGCTCATTTTCCCTCTCCCTTTCCTGTACTCTCCTCTCCCGTTTCAGTCTTCTCGCCTCCTCCTCAGCACCTCCCTCACTCTCATACATCCTCCTCCTCTCCCCCTCCCCCTTCAACCTCTCCTTCTCCCTCCGTCTCTCCTCCTTCTGCGCCCTCACCCTCTCCCTCTCAAGCTCCGCCTCTTTCCTTCTGACCTCTTTCACATACTCTGAATCATAATCATACGCGCCCCGCCAACGAGACGCCTTCTTTGCATTCGCCTTATCCAGCTTCGCAATCGCATCCAGCGACAACTGCGCACTCCCTCTACTCCTACTACCACTACCCGTATTCTCGCTTGTATACCCGGCTGCTGGTGTAGATTCCCTTTTCTTCTTAGGCGAAGACGATGTTGTTTCCCTGGCTCTTCTGCGGTGTTCTCGCTCACGTTCGCGATCGCTGTCGTAATGTCGGTCTCTGGTATTTGGATTGCGCGCAGGCGAGGGCCGGGGAAGGAGTTCGCCGTTGGAGTCGGTGGCTCTGTGACCTTTTCTACGTCTGCGTTCTCTATCTCTCTCGCGGTCGCGCTCGTAGTCGTCTGATTCGTATCTATCCCTATCCCTATCTCTAGTGCGCGGAGGACGTTGCGAGCGATCTCGGTCGCGGCGAGGGGAGTAGTCTGGATCGCCCCGAGGCATTGCGTGCGGGGGAGGAATGTATTAGGATTAAATACAAGTACAGCAGTGCAAGGGAATGTGAGAAATAGCGTACGGGTATCGTAAATGTCGAAGATTTTGAGGAATGCAGGAATGCGTCTGGGTATAATGTCGAATGTCGTCAGCCTTGTTCCCTGTTATGCGGGTTGGCCGGCTTGTGGAAGTTGGGGTTTGGGGATGCGTTGCGATGGCAACGGGTTGTTTATAGGTTGCCCTACGTGGCCAGAGGTCGGCGCTTATAATAGGATTGAGAAACGATAGACTCGCTTTAGTGAAATGCAATGATGAAGATAAACTTATTTATATCGTTCCTTAGGTTTCTTTAAATCGGAGTCTAATGATTTTTCCGTTCTGCAAAGTCTGCCGCTAAGTATGCAGTCTGTGTGCCCACAGGGAGGACATTGAGGTACTCTTTGTGCAGAGCTAAAATTGCTGAAGGAAACGTCCCTACAAAAGTGTAGAGAATGGAGAAAAGATCCTCAGATTGAAGCCGTGATGTTGTTTTTTATATTTTGTATCTGTGTTCCGTGGTATCGTAGCAATTCAAACAAGAGCGCAGCCTACCCAAGCAAAGACGAACCGAGCCGCTGAAGGCTTCCCAATCGCTCTTGAAAAGAAGATTCCTTTATGGATGTCCCTCTAAACCCAATAAAGCCTTTATCCTTTCAGACATACATGTCATTTCGTTTAACTTCAGGATATGGAAAAAATGCCACTAATTTGGGCCCAATACAGATAAGAGATGAGTATGTGCGTGCAAGCAGTATACGCTTCTTCGAGAAAGCACTGCATAGTGAGCTATAGTCTTTCCGGTCCACCTATGGGATTGATGCAGTGTCACGTGAGCGTACACAGCATGAAAGAACATGTGAGGGAGTGAAGCCTCTTGTCAAAATATCGGCACCGCCGGGGTACCTGAATGACGTTTATCGACCTCTCAAGAGGCGCTAACGGCAGTCTCAGACCCGGAAGCAGTCGATGAATCATCAGACGCTCTCTGCTTGCCCTTTTCGCTCTTTTTGTCGTCCTCCTGGTACAAGCCGTGTTGGTCTATGTACTCGACAACTTTGTCCGGGATAAGGTAGCGTATGCTCATGCCGCGTTTGCGGAAGAGACGAATCTTGGTCGATGAAACGTCGTTTTGGATCAACTGCTGCATCACGTGGATGTTATCGCGAAATTGTTGAAGACTTGCGAGGGCGTCGTCTAATCCCCAGTTAGAAAATAACGGTCAGCTGGAAAACAGCAGACTTACCAATATCGGTCCCGCTGCGTTCCAGGATGAAAGCCCCATAGTGACCGAGAATTCTGGTTAGATCTTCCTGAGCCCATACTCCAGGTGTGCTCATTGTCTGGATCAAGTCTGCACCAGCAAGCAGTGCAACCCTGATCTTGCGTTTCTCTCCCGTGTATGTCTCGATCCCGCCCATTACTTCGTTCAGCTCATATTCAAAATGATCTAAGACCTTTACGGTGGGTAGATATTCCTTGTGAAGGGGCTCCCATGGGTCGACAGAGATCCAGGTCGAGCTGTCCTGGACAGCAATCCGGGTCATATTGATCCTGTGCTGAGCCGATGCCAAACCAGCCTTCTTATATGCATCGCCGACAGGGCTGAAGTATCCGCCGATGATTTCAAAGTCGGTCTGGAATTCACAGTAGTCGGCTGCCTGCTCGAACATGCGCAGGTGGAGGTTCGTTGGCGGCGAGAAGGAACCGCATGAGACAAGAACGAGAGGTATTTTGGAGGAGTCGCTGAGAGCCTTCTTCAGTCTGTCTCGTGGAAAGACATAGTTGTCCAAAGTCATGGTCTCTGCAGATTCAAGACCGGCGTCGAGGGCCGGCGTGGGGGGGTTGCTGTCGGAGAGAGTATCGTGGTTGGGTGTGGAGGTCATGTTTGCTGTAAGCTATGGGATACCACTCTAAAGTACAGTGGTGGAGTAATGATAGTTGGAGAATTATGAATGAATAGCGCGGTTGGACGGTGATTGAGTCAAGAGAGATGGGGGTTGCCTCCTCCGCAATATGGTGAGAGTATATGACGCGGGGGGCCTGGCAAAAACCGCGGTTGAGTTGCAGTGATGGAGGGGTCGATCTTTAGGCCTGGGCGGGCCGTGTCGTTTCGTCTCTGCTAAGGAGGCTGTGGGCAAAACTTTGTCTGGAAGGAAGAATGCTGAAGGAAAAGAAGAGGGGGCGAGAGCGACATTAGTAGTCTTATAGCGGCTTATTATACGAAGGTGGAGAGGGGAGGTACTAGGCAGTTATTAGGGAGATACCACCGTGGTAGTAGGGATGAGAAAGAATAGGCGGTTCGAGACAAGCCTTGGAACCGCACGGTTTTACCTCCGTGCTAAAGCCGAGCCCGACCCTCGAGTGCTATATAACGAATTTATATATGAAGCCTTTACTTGAGAAGAAAGATACGCTTAAACTGGTAGACAAGCGTGACTCCGTATGAACGGGTTTCAAAGTCCTAAAGAAACCCCATAGTAGGGTGGATATTCGCCCAGTACCTGCTCCAACTATCTGGATCACGTGGAGGACTTGTCTATCGGACTCGGAAACCCCCACGGAGCACTCCGACTGCCGTCTGCTTATGAAGAGTAATCTTGTTGGTAAGGACGCCGCGGGTGGTTCAGACGCAATGGGGTACCATTGCGTTTGGGCTGCCTATCTCGATACAAGGCTGAAGTCGGAATCATCACCAAACGCCCAAACGGACGGTGCCAGTGTTTACAGCGGATTCTTCGAGTTGCCCCTGCGGTTTCCCTGCAGAATGCTTGAGCATCTGTTCGCATACGGAGCATGACCGTGCTCAGCCTTGCCTATCAGGTACATCTATATCCAGAGTAGAAGAACCCATAATACTTTAGATACTTGTGTGGTATGCAAATTAATTGATTTTAACACATCATCCTTCCTGACCGGATGCGTTCCGATTCGACTTGCTTCTAGAGGTGTTGACTGCTTCCTCATCCGTAGTTACTTCCTTTGATAACGATGTGAAACGGCCCTCGAATTTCAAAGCACTGTTGTAGCCTACTAAGGTATATCTAAACTATCTCTGTACAAAGAGTTAGGCCTACACTGTGTTCATCTCCGTATGTATTGCTGCCGTTGTTGATATCGATAATGCCTAGGACCCCGCTAGCCAGTCTCCAAATAAGCGGGCCACCGCAAACGCCATCATTATCAATCCCCCAGTCCATCTCACCCGTGAATCCACCCCCCCCCCCCCAACGACACTACACTGACACCTGCACCCACCACTTCACTCCGTCCCTAACCAGTCACTCACGCACATTCACCTGACGTGCACCGCCGTGACGCTCTTCACACAACTTATACCGGCCACCTCATCGCGCTCGCTTGTACGGCCTATGGCGAAGCTATAGGGCTTCATGGATATCGGGGAACGTCGACCATCATCTGAATTTCGTGACGACCCACCTTCTATTCCCTTCCTTCCCTCCAGGTACTTCCCCCGCCATTTCTTCATCACTTCCAACTCTCTTCCTCAACCTCCACAACCCATCCACCCTATCCCATCTTCTTTGCTGCGTTCGCAACAACCCATCTCACCTTGAGTCCATCGGCACAGCTGCGAACAACAGCCACCGAAGTGGCCTCAGTCTGGGTTGCGAGCAACCAAAAGTTATCAGCAAATAGATTCTCATGCCTCCCAGAGTGACTCGCGCTGCTGCGAGACGTTCCGCAGGTACTTCCAATACAGTTGCCGCCGTCGCTCCCGCCCCTACTCCATCGAGACCGCCGCTCACCGCTGGTCGAAAACGCAAACAGCCCAATCAAGAACCGAGTCTAGAACAACCCGAGGAGAATACTGAACCTAAGCCCGCTCGTGGCGGCCGTGCAAAGCGGACTAAAGTCGATACTCAGGGCCCTCCAGCACCAGCGCCGGTTTCCACCCGTTCCAAGGGAAAGGCAAAAGTGACAATGGCAGAGTCTGCGGCTGGGTCTGGTCTCACCAAACTGATCGGTGGTTTTGGGCTAACAACACACAGTCCATCTGCAGAACCTTCGGAGGAGCAAGCTGTTTCCCCATCCCACACTACGCCGTCCGGAAGACGTGCTAAACAAGGCCGTAAAGGAGGGCGATCTGGGCAAGGTGACACCATGCGTGGTCGAGGCGCTATTGGCAAGGCTGATAAAGCGTTAGATGCCGGACCATCTGCTGCTCCATCCTCTTCGAGACGTCCTTCACGGAGAACACAGCCAAAAGACGAAGAAGACGTGTCTATGAAGGATGCGTCGGAAGACAAAGCGGCGGGCGAAGTCACGGATCCAGACCGGGAAGATATGAGCGACGACAGCGATGGAGAAGGGCATCCTTATGACTACGACGATGAGGATGAGGATGACGACGATCCGTTCAGCGGCGGGATCTTTGGTCGGGGCCCGCCAGGACTTTCCAGCACCCTACGTGCTCTTACTGGCATGATGTCTGGCATGTCATCCCGATTACGGGGGATTCTGGACCAATTGAAAACGAATGATCCATCTGTGCAACTCATCGCGCTTCAAGAGCTGTCAGAGCTCCTCCTCGTTTCCACTGAAGATAACTTGGCCGGCCATTTCTCCCCAGATGCCTACGTCAAAGAACTGGTCAAACTCATGCAGCCTGATGAATTTGGTGAAGAGAATCCAGAAATTATGCTTCTTGCTTGTCGATGCATTGCGAACTTGATGGAAGCACTTCCTGCCGCCACCGCCAATGTGGTATACGCAGGTGCCGTTCCTGTTTTATGCTCTAAGCTGCTTGAAATCAGCTTCATCGATCTGGCCGAGCAATCATTGAGTGTAAGTGGTCCACCTTTCTTCAATGATGTATATACACTAACACCTTCTTAGACTTTAGAAAAGATTTCCGTGGAATTTCCTGCATCCATTGTGCGCGAGGGCGGACTCACAGCTTGTTTGACGTATCTTGATTTCTTCGCCACTGGTACCCAGCGGACTGCTGTCACGACTGCTGCCAATTGCTGCAGGAATATCCCAGAAGACTCTTTTGCTACTGTCCGAGATGTTATGCCAATTCTGATCAACATTCTGAGCAACACCGATCAGAAAGTAGTGGAACAAGGCTGCATTTGTGTCTACCGCATTGTGGAGAGCTTCAAATACAAGGAAGACAAGTTGGAAGAGCTCGTGAGCCCTGAACTGCTCAGAGCGATTTTGAACCTCCTCGTGCCCGGTACAACGAATCTCATCGGCGCCAACATTCACACGATGTTTCTCAAAGTGCTTTCCTATACAGCGCGGGCGAGCCCACGCCTGTCCGTTGAACTATTCAAGTTGAACGTCGTCGATACTCTGTATCAAATTCTTACTGGTGTTTCACCCCCAAGCGGTAGCGATGACCTAGGTACCAAGATTGACAGTGTTGTTATCATGCAGGCCTTGATTCATCGACCCAGGGAGCAAATCTTCGAAACACTCAATGTTATCTGCGAACTTCTCCCCGACGTTCCCGAGGAAGGCCTTCTGTATCTGGATACTCTTTTTGATGCAGGTCTCGCGGGAGATGAAATGATGTCATTGTCCACTAAGGCAAAGAAATCGCCAAATGAGAAGCGGATCGGGTTGTTGAAAGGTTGCAAAGAACAAGTCAAACGGTTTGCCGTCATTCTCCTTCCAACTCTCACTGATGCCTACTCGAGCACCGTCAATTTAAATGTTCGACAAAAGGTTCTCACGGCTCAACTAAAGATGCTTTCAAACTTGGATGTTTCGATTCTAGAGGACGCTCTTCGACCGGTTCCCTATGCCTCGTATTTGGCTTCAATTCTTTCACAGCAAGATCATCCTTCATTGGTTACGTTTGCTTTGCAAGCCGCTGAACTGCTCCTGAAACGTTTAGAGTCCATCTACCGATACCAGTTTTATCGGGAAGGCGTAATTTCCGAGATCTCCTGTCTCGCGAATCGGTCTTGCAAACCCCTAGAGCTG
Organism: Delitschia confertaspora ATCC 74209; assembly: GCA_010093945.1. NCBI lineage: Eukaryota > Fungi > Ascomycota > Dothideomycetes > Pleosporales > Delitschiaceae > Delitschia > Delitschia confertaspora. The sequence goes on along the minus strand of ML994145.1, from coordinate 19,452 downwards.
CGGCCCAAGGAACAGAAGCCTGAGATCGAGGTCGAAATGGCCGGCGATACGAGCACCATTGCTAGCTCCCAGGCAGGAGATGATGTCGAACAGGAGGCTGACGAGGAAGTGGATATTGATATGGTTTCCGAAGATGATGAAAACGATCACGATGACGAGCACAACGACCACAGCGACAATCGAGAGGATGAGGAAGACTCAGACTCGTCTGCATCTTCGGAGCGTTATGCCCCTCACCCACTGCCGAACGTTGAGGATATGATTACTCTCCGTGCCAAAAAGTTCATGGAGGTTCATGAGAATGATGGCTCAAAGCCGATCCGTGACAAAGCTTCATCTATATTAGATGATCTGAAGTCTCTTGCTGAAGAGATTAAGACATGCTTCGCGGAGAACAAGGGCCAGGGTGGTCTGGATTTGTTCACTCGCCTCGCCGGCTACTTTGATGGAGACGCACTTGAGAGCATCACGAGTTATGAGTTAATGACCTCCCATATTGTCGAGGTCTTGATGGAAGTTTTCTCGCTGCCGGTTCTTACGGAGAGTACCGATCCTAAGGCCGCGTTCCTCGAAGCATTTATGGCATCCACCGTGAGCAACAAAATCAAGACCGCCAGCAGTTCCTCCCCAGCGACGCCTTTCAGTGTGTTAGTCCACAAGCTTCAGGATTTGCTCAGCCGAGCGGAACATTTCGAAGTGATCACTGTTCATCAACAATCATATGATTCCAGTCGGAGCAGCGCTACCTCCATGTTGGCCAAGCAGCTTAGATTGAAACTGGTCGCCGATGAAGATTCTGGTATTCCGAAGGCTTACCGCAATATTATGGTTTCCATCCATGCTATTGCCACCTTTAAGGCTTTAGACGATTACTTGCGGCCTCGTATCAGTCTCGCCGAACGTCCGCGGAACACTAAGGCGACGCGTGACGCTATGGCAGCTTATGCTGCAGCCGTGGCGGAAGCCCGTGCTGCAGGCGCCTCTTCTGCTCCTGCTCCAAGTGAGGCGACAAACCGCTCCGCAGCGAAGAAAACACCGAAGAACAAGCCCTCGGGCTCTACTGGCGCATCTCAGGCTGGGCCTAGTTCAGCTGCTGCGGACAAGACCCCCAGCTCGACCCGACGTTCCAGCAGGAGGCAGCAGGCTCAACCACCGCCTCCGCCGCCTCCGCCTCCAGCTCCACTTTTGTCGCAGCCTGATGCCAGCCAGGAGCCCATTGAGTGCGCTGATGAAGAGCGCCTGTCCGATCACGATTCCATGGATGAAGACAGCGCTCTCAATGCTATTGTGGATGACCTCGAAGATGAATTGGACGAGGATGCCCCGGATCCTTCGGCAATCAGCGTTGAGGTTGCTTCTACAGGGAAGGTCACTGCACGTAAAGAGGACGGCACGAGGGTAGCGACGCCCGTTCAAACCCAATCCCCGGCATCGAGGCCTTCCCAAGCGGAGCGGCTTTCTAGTTCCACCCAGCGCTTAGCCGCGCTCTTGCGTGGATCGCCGTTGCAACAAGCGTTTGGCGGTTCGGCCGGGGCATTGTCTTACGCTGCTGCCGTTCAGTCCGTCCCGCAAGACTGGCATATTGAGTTTAGTGTCAATGACCAGCCAATCTCGAAAGACACGACCATATACCGGGCGGTACATTTCAATCAAGCACAGCCGACGGACGTGTCTCACAGGACTGTTTGGAATGCCATCCATACTATCAAGTTCAAGCGAGTTGCCGGACCTCCTACTGCCGAATCTACATCATTGACACCCCCACCGGAGTCGTTATCAGCAACAGGATCCGGACTTCCCCAGTCGCTCGATAAGAACCCCATCACTTCAGGTATTCTTCGGCTACTCAGCTTACTTCATGGTTTGAACTCTAACCTCGATGATGTGCTCTCCGAAAACAAGGACCAGATCAAACTCAACATTGAGCCGTTGTCTCAATTTGTGAACACCAAACTGACTGCAAAGCTCAATCGTCAATTGGAGGAACCTTTGATTGTAGCGAGCAACTGTCTACCAAGCTGGAGCGAAGACCTCGCGCGCTACTACCCGTTCCTATTTCCTTTCGAGACTCGTCACCTCTTCCTTCAATCTACGTCTTTTGGGTACTCTCGTTCGATGACCCGATGGCAAAACTCCCAATCGACGAGCGACTCTAACCGCCACCGGGACGAACGGCCCTTCCTTGGTCGCCTCCAGCGTCAAAAGGTGCGCATCTCAAGGAATAGGATATTAGAATCTGCACTCAAAGTCATGGAATTGTACGGATCGTCTCCTAGCATCCTAGAGGTTGAATATTTTGAGGAAGTCGGTACCGGCCTGGGCCCCACTTTGGAATTCTATTCCAATGTTTCTAAGGAATTCTCTAAAAAGAAGCTGAAGCTTTGGCGGGTTGACCAGCATGGCAACGAGAAAGATGAATATGCCTTTGGGAAGCGTGGCTTGTTCCCTGCGCCTTTGGGTGCAAAAGAAGCCGATACGGAAAATGGCAAGAGGTATCTCCATCTTTTCAAGATGCTTGGGAAGTTCGTTGCTCGTTCTATGCTTGATTCTAGGATTATCGACATCTCCTTCAACCCCACTTTCTTCCGCATCGGTGACAGCAGCCAGCCCATTACTCCGTCTCTCGCTACTGTTAAGTCCGTTGACCCGGAGCTGGAAAGCTCATTGAGAGTACTGAAGAGCTACGCAAACGAGAAGAAGCGCATCGAGGAAAATGGAGACCTTAGCCCAGCTCAGAAGCTGGAGGCTATTCGAGACATTACCAGCAAGGGTGCTCGCGTCGAAGACCTCTGCCTTGACTTTACGCTTCCTGGGTATCCCCAGATCGAGTTGGTTGAGAACGGCAGGGACAAACTTGTCACCATTGAAAATGTCAACCTTTACATAGATAAAATCATTGACCTAACGGTTGGTTCTGGAGTTCATCGCCAGGTAGATGCGTTCCGCGCAGGTTTCTCTCAGGTTTTCCCTTACTCTGCCCTGAAGGCTTTTACTCCTGACGAACTTGTAATGCTATTTGGTAGGGTGGAAGAGGACTGGTCGCTGGAGAGTAAGTCTATGCTTCACAAAACACTTTAGACAAGATGCTAACGTTCTCTAGCACTCATGGATTCTATTAAGGCCGATCATGGGTACAACCTGGACAGCAGGAGCGTTCGGAATTTGCTCCAAACAATGAGCGAATTTACTCCTCAGCAACGACGGGATTTTCTTCAGTTCGTTACTGGTAGTCCAAAACTTCCTATTGGAGGTAAGTTGCAACCATAAGCATGACAAACTAGACAGCTATTGATATCAGTTTCAGGTTTCAAAAGCCTCACACCAATGTTCACGGTGGTTTGCAAACCCGCCGAACCACCCTATACGTCGGACGACTACCTTCCTAGTGTCATGACATGTGTCAACTACCTCAAAATGCCAAACTACAGTACCGTGGACATCCTCAAGGACAGATTGAATGTCGCCATCCGGGAAGGTCAGGGCGCCTTCCATCTTTCCTAGATCGACTAGGCGAATAATACGGCGTAACCATGACAGTTGGCGCACGCGGGCATATTAGGTGGGACCACAGACGGTATAAGGGAATCGGTTCTTTGAGCTGCATTTTGTTCTTTGTTCAGCTATGGCGGGTATTTCATGTGATGCATAGACCCTCCTACGATATGGGCGAGTAGGGGTCCGGCTTCTACCAGAAAGCTTTGTGGACGGGTTTTACAAGAAAAAGCATGGTAAGGGGTCAGATAAGGTGTTCCGGCGTCTGGACCAAGTGTAGAATAATAAGCATGAAAAACATGGTGTGAATGACAGATTACGTTCGGAAACCAATCCCAAAATCCTGAAATGTGAGGAATGCTGTGTTGCCATTCACGCCAGTCTTCTAAGTAGCGATTCAATGCTTTGTTTGCGGAACAACTCTTTCTAGGTGTGACACAGTATTAGCATGAATGCGACAGAGCGTGCCATCCACAAAATTAAATCATTCAATTGCGTGCTGCATTTCTGTTTTGGTGAACTTTATGATCCAGTTCAAATGTCATGAAGTCATTGAACAAGCGGCTTCGGAAAATCATAATGCCGGCGCCCCGCTGTCTTCCGATTACACAACAACACTTACCCCCATGCCTCTATACAACCTCCTAATCCGCTCCTTTGCACAAATTACAACTAATAACAACACTTACACGCTCCGGATTTCAGCTTTATCCGGACAGCCTTTCCAAAATATTCGAGAAATTTTGAGTATGCAATTAGTATCCTACACAAGTCTAATACGTCAATATTCGAAATTAAAGGATGGCTGAAGACTTGCAGGCGCTAGAGGTATGTATACCATTGTCTCGTTAGCGTGCATATATGCTGACTCTCTGCAGCGGGAATACTGTCCGCCAATCGATTCTGCACTCTTCCATGCAATCTACTCTGAACACGCCAACATCCCAGATGGCATACAGCTGGCGCGAGGTCTCTTGGATGCTTTGAAGGAATCTGCTCTCGAGGAACAGCTCACCGACTTTGACCCCTCAGGTAGCAGTGGAGATGCGCTCCGCGTGAATCCCAGCCAATACAGCCCCTCTGAGGTGGAATCGAATGCTGAAAGCGGGCTAACAAAGTCGACGGTAACCGACTACACCTCCGTCTCCAATGATCTATTGGGCTCAGATATTAGGTCCTCTTCTGGATCAAGCTCTGGAGAATCGTGTGAAGGAGGATATTTCAAGGAAACCGAAGGTTTTGACACTACCACCAAGGAATTTCTACTCATGGAAACATTTCCTACACTACGGCCTGATCTGATTGAATTTATTCTGAAGAAATGTAATTATAATTACGCCAAGGCAACTGATGAGTTGTTAAACCAGGTCTATTTCGAGGACTCCAGAGGGAGCTTCGGTGAAGAACCTGCTGTCGCAAAAGGCGTCGACGCTTTCTTCGATGATAGTCAGGTACCGCAGCAAGGCAAGGGCAAGGGTAAGGGTAAAGGAAGGAAGAAGAAGAATCGATCTCCCCTTTCCACTATACAGGCGGCGTCAGAGGCTTATCTTTCAGCACCGGATTCGTCAAGCAATAAATGGGCAGACGGGAGCCGCGATATCGACTTTATTGTGTCAAAGACGAGACTACCAAAAAATGCCGTGGCATCCATGTACCATGCAAATGGGACATCGCTATCCGCAACCATCACCGCGATATTAGAAAAGAATATGAAGGAGAACAAAGTTGCCAACGAAGCAGACGCCGAGACTCTTTCTAGTGCACTTGAGCTTGTCGATGAGTTCTCTGGCATTGAACTAGACATAGCAGTCGCACTCATTCGTGTTACAGCACCTTCAACCGCAGCGGCCCGCGAGCTTGCCAACGCTTTCACAACAAACGTCGGCAAACTTGACGGCGGCATCGAAGTCGTTCCCCGTTACGCCCCTATTCGTCTTTCCGATCCAACACCCAGCACCCACAACAAACCTCTAGCCCTCCCTCCACCCGCCCACATTCACTCCGCCGAAAGCCTTTTCGTGGCCAGGGGCGAAGCTTTCAACCAAGCCTCTGCCGCCTACCGCAGAGGAAAGTCCGACCCACTGATGAAAGCCGCTGCGGGGTACTACTCGCAAGTCGGCCGCGACCTCAACGTCAACCTCCGCCAGATCAACGAGGCGCAGGCAGACGCACTTGTGGATTCGCAGTCATCAGTCACCCATCTTGATCTGCACGGCGTCACTGTTCAGAGCGCCACGCGAATTGCGAAGCAGAAGGTTCAGGTGTGGTGGGATGGCTTGGGTGAAGCACGAATCCCAGGTGGTGGGAGAAAAGGAGTGGGTGAGGGGTATAGGATTATTACCGGTTTGGGGAGGCATAGTAAGGACGGGAAGGGGAAGATCGGGCCCGCCGTTGTGAGAGCGTTAGTCAAGGAGGGCTGGAAGGTGGAAGTTGGGAGTGGAGAGCTTCTTGTTGTTGGGAAGGCAAGGACGAAGTGAGGATGTTGTGAGCTGTCGGACTGCATATATTTGTGATTTCCAGTTTCTTTGGGTAAAGTTTCGCATTTTGAGCCAGCTCACGAGTTGTTGCGCAGATATACTCATATTGTCGATACCTCTAATGTCCAATTGCGGATTTTCTTGCGGATACAATAGCACATGCCTCTCTTGCTTCCTTCAGAATCTAAAAATAAAGTCTCCTCTCTCTTACCACTCGCACCACCAAACATGAAAGTGGGTGGTATGATCAGGAACATATCTATCTCCGCTTAAAACCGCCAGCATAGATATTTCATAGATCTTGCTTTTCCATTGGTTTCGGCAGCAACTCGGCCGAGATTTGCCCCTCTGATCCCCTCTAGTCCCTTCGGATTCCCATTCCCCTCCCCCTCTGACGCATTTGTCATCGCTATCGCATGCACATCCTTCTTTCTAACGCTGACAACGAGAACTCTATGTTCAGGTAAACGAGCCCCGAGCCAGTCGACTTCTCAACTGCAATGCATATGTGCTTATATGCTTGTTTTCGATATCGGTAAACCTGCGATAAAGACGAAAATGACGACTTCGAGAGCATTCTGTGGCAACAACTTTTTTTTTTCTCCCATGTTCCCACTCGCCTTACAAATCAAGGGTTGGAAAGGGACTGGTTGGAGGGGCATCCCAGGTACTGCACCGCAAACAGACGTCAGTGCCCTAAAAAAGTTCGCCCATCATATCCTTCGTATATATACCCTGGTGTCCAGCCTTTTTTTTCCCATTACAATTTAAAAATTCTATACCATTTCCTCCTCTCTCTCCCTTGTTTAACATCAATTGATTTGAACAATGGTCCAAGAAATCCAAGCGCAGCATGGCATTCCCGTCACGGTGAAGGAGGCGCCTCACCATGTCAACAAGGCCGCTCCCGGAATCTCGTACTTCACTCCTGCCCAGGTCCCTGCAGCTGGAACGGCGTTGGGCATGAAGGATGGTAGTGATAATGTTCCGAAGCTGTTCACTCCCATCAAACTCCGCGGCTTGACGCTTCAGAATCGGATTGCGGTTAGTAAAGTCACTGCGATTGAGTTTGAGTACAGAACTAACGATTGTTTAGCTCTCTCCTCTATGCCAGTACTCCGCACAGGATGGTCATGTCACCGATTGGCACCTTACCCATCTCGGCGGTATTATCCAGCGTGGCCCGGGACTTACCATGGTTGAGGCTACGGCTGTGGTGCCGGAGGGACGCATTACACCCGAGGATCTTGGGCTGTGGAAGGACTCGCAGATTGAGCCGTTGAGGCGGATCGTCGAGTTTGCGCATAGTCAGAATCAGAAGATTGCGATTCAAATAGCGCACGCCGGAAGGAAGGCGAGCGCTGTGGCGCCGTGGTTGAGCATGGGGGATGTGGCCACTAAGGAGGTATGTGTTTCTCTGACGCTCACTCGGTACACGGGTCACTATAGATGGATATTAACACTGGCATAGCTCAACGGTTGGCCCGACAATGTCAAAGCCCCCAGCGCTATTCCCTACAACTCCCGGCACTGCACTCCCAGTGCCATGACCCTCGACGACATCCAAAACTACAAGTGCGCTTTCAAGGCCGCCGTTGAGCGTGCCCTCAAAGCCGGTTTTGACGTTATCGAGATCCACAACGCGCACGGCTACCTGCTGCACGAGTTCCTCTCCCCGGCCTCCAACCACCGCACCGATCAATACGGTGGTTCCTTTGAGAACCGTATTCGTTTGACCCTGGAGATTGTTGATATTGCGAGGAGTACGATTCCGGACGATATGCCGCTTTTCTTGCGGATTAGCGCTACGGATTGGCTGGAGGAGGCTGGTGTTGAGGGATGGACAGTCGAGCAAACTGTGAAGCTCGCTGAGATCCTTGCGGAGCACGGTGTTGATCTTCTCGATATTTCGTCCGGTGGTCTCGACGAGAGGCAGAAGATCAAGGGTGGCCCTGGGTACCAGGTCCCCTTCGCCAAGGCGGTCAAGGAGAAGGTTGGAGACAAGATGGCTGTCAGCGCTGTGGGCTCTATTACCGAGGGCAAGCAGGCGAATGGATACCTGGAGGACAATAACTTGGATCTCATCTTTGCGGGCAGGATGTTCCAGAAGAACCCGGGATTGGTATGGGCATGGGCGGATGATTTGGGTGTTGAGGGACGCTGGGCGAACCAGATTAGGTGGGGATTCGGTGGACGGGGGAAGAAGTAAGTCTTCCAGTTGTTGGTTTAAGAGCATGATACCTACGCGTAGACTTGAGTATTAGACGTCCTAGACTATGGGAGAATACATCTAATTTATATGATCTCAGGGGTTCCCCAAAGAAGTCGAAGTTGTAAAGTGAGCTTGGAAGGTTAGACTCGGGATTGTTGTACGGATAGACCAAGGATAGGTATAACCTGCAAGAACTAGAGTCCATATTTAAGAACTGAAGTCGAAGCCATAAATGTTGGGGTATATGTGAATAGTGTACTTTATCAAAAAAAGAAAAAGACGACGACAACGCCGACAGGCCCTTGTCTAGTGGCACCACGGACTTGCTAAAGCAACTCAATGCTCAGATGGAATGAGTCTAACATCTACAGTGAAGCCTGTATCGGCCTGGAACGTCAAGCTTCTTGATACTAGTGGCCATTGATAGTGGCCATTAATTGTTGTTATACGATTCTTCAAAAGAATGGAGATGCATGATGACTTTTCAGAGCTTCTCCAAGCACTCACTCAACGCTAAAAGCAGACATTGTTTTGACATATCCGCTTGTGCGATGGAGCTGGATCTGCGCGCCTCAAACAGGGGACGTGACAGCCACAGGGCTTTGAAATGCATCTTTCGGACACTGCTTGAACCGGTGGCTGCATACCGCATGCACCATAAAAATAGACATTTTTTGAGAAACGAAGGAGTTTTCTGGAGGAGTTTTCTGGAGGAGTTTTCTGGAGGAGTTTTCTGGAGGAGTTCTTTCACTTTTCGACGTGAAGTTTGCTTACAATCATCTTGCTGAAGTGGGTTCAATGTAGGGAATCGCTAAGGAGAATGAAATCGAGACTGTCGTGAATATACAAAGTTAGGCGGTCGGAGCTCATATCCGGAGAGACTTTTCCCCAGAGTGTTGTGGGTTAGACGCCAAACAAATGCGGGAGGTGGCCAGTATGGGGGCCAATTGACGGCGTGCGGCGGGGGGAACCTCAAACACCAACACCCTTGGGAAGACAAACTCCCTTTCCCTCACCACTCTCTTCAACTGTCCCCCTGCAAAGGCTGCCATGCCACTCTAGACGCCCACACACTATCTCGTCTTTTCTATTGTCGCTCTCTTGCGCATATCTATTGTCTTGATTTGCAACACGCCTTTATTCCTCGTGCCACTTGCAGCTTGCAGTGGTGTCGCGCCTGTCACTCCTTCTACAGAACGGATAGCCAGTCCTCCCCTCTCCACTGAATAGGGCCTTCTCATTATTCAACCCTGTACATCACCACTCCAGAATATCAGCGGCTACACTCGTCTTCCACTACAATATATCTTCAAAAGCGATTCTTTAGTCTCCATCCGTCATCCCAACATTCCAGGCTTAGTCCACTCCTCCGACAATCCGCGCCCCAGCAGTCCGTCCCTATCATGCACACGGCGTAGCATTTGCATTCCACACACGGACGTAAGCGGGTCACTTCACACGTACCGCACCGCAAATAATTGTTTGAGCCTCCCTCTTTCCATCAAACACAAGCGACAAAACCACTGCGCTCCCCCTACCACGTCCTTCCTTTACCCGCTCGTGGTCGACAGCGGGACTGTTACCACCGATCACCGCCTACGACGCCGCAAACTGTGGTTCTTTGCGAGCTCCACGACGACGACTTCATGTCCTCCTAAAGCTTCATCTTTTTGTCATTCCTTTAACGACGGACAGCTGGCCTGGTATACGACGATTGCCGTTGAGCGGATCCATATACCCTTAATAATACCAAACTCCGAATTCTACAACCCATGGGCTGCTGTGGGGATCGGGAGAAGGGGCGCGTGTCCGAGGAGCAGAAGTGGGATTATATTGTACGTGAACTTGCAGTCTCTCCCGCTGTTAACTCAATCAGCGCGAAGAGATGCGTCGGTGGACAAACGAACCCGTTGCTAATCCGTTGCTAGACTCTCTCGGATTTCAAGTCTTCCTCATGTCTGGCGCCCTTTTCCTACATATGGTTGTGGATACTGGTCATAGTCTCTGTTGCAGTGTACGCTGCCGACGCCTATACTTGCATCACTCTCCTTGCCTTCAATAAGTGGACTGGCCAAGTCAAACCAAAAGTCGATTTCCACATTACTAAATGGATCTTCGCCATTTGCATCATCATCTCCTATGTCTTCCTCGTATACCGCTGGATCAGGGCAATGCGCGTCATTCGGTCCGGAGGCGTTGCTGAAAGCTATCTGGATCCTCTTGCTGCTGTCTTCCAAAGTATACGCATGGGCAAGAACGGGCAGGGTTATAGGAGGTTCCTGGTTTTTGCAGAGTTGACGAAGAGTAAGAAAGGGGTCGACTACATCGCGCTCTTTGTCTACTTCCAGTTCCAAGGTTTGCTACCCCATCTGCCTAGTCCCTTAGAATCGAGTCTCACTTGACTAGGTGCTCTTATCATCATACTCGCCCAAGGGCCACGGATTGTCGTCAATGCCCTCACCCTATGGGCCGTCATGGACGCCAAAATCATCCCAAAGGGCGAAAACGCTGCCCCCAAAGGGCACTCGCCCGTCGCCCAGTTCTTCCTCAACATCGAGAGCATGGCGGAGAAGGGGAATACTCAAGAGACCATCATCTACTTTACCATGTTATTCTCCTTGGTCATCTGGGTCATCGCCGCACTCTCCTTGTTTGTATCCGTCATGTTCTACATCTTCTTTCTTTGGCATTACGTTCCTAGCTCTGATGGGAGGTTGTCCAAGTACTGCCGCCGAAAAATCGAGGCTCGATTGGAGAGAATTGTCAGTAAGAAGGTTAAGAAGGCATTGGAGAAGCAGGACTTGAAGAGGAGGAAAGAGGAACAGCAGGCGCTCAAGGATGGCGATTTGAGCGCTCCATCACAGCGTGCGCCTACTCTACCCAAGCTAGGCGGAGACAATGACTCGGCTTCCGTTTTCTCCATGCCACAGTCGGAAACGACGACTTTGGCTCCCTATTCGTCGCAGCCACCATCCCGTAATGGAACCGTCCATACCATGAAGACCGCAGGAACTGGTGGATCCCAGCCGACTCTTCCATATGTGTTTGAGAGACCTGCGCCTGTTCGAACTTTCACGCAAGGATCGGCTTTCTCTACCACGAGTTATCACTCCAATGCTCCCCTATTAGAAGAAGCAAGTGGTATGGGCAGGTCTTCTCCCCCGCCTGCCATTCCATCTCTGGATCAAAGTGCGGACTACTTCCACCAAGGGCCGAGTGGTCGCAGGATGCCGCCTCTCAACACGCAGTGGTCTTCTGACGGACGAGTATCTCCCTCACCTCAACTTATAAGCCCCCTTCCAAGCGATCTGCGCAACGGGCCTCCGCTGCGTACCAACTCAGCTTTCAGCGCCAACCGCTACACGCCCACCTCACCCGTTGACAACCGCAGCTTTTCTCCCTATGAAGCCAGGGATCCTACAGACGGCGATGCCTACGAAATGTCCCCAGTCGACAACATCATAGACGAATACGCTCGTCATCCTCAACAACTACCTTCGCAGCTCCCCTCCGCTCTCCGCGCTGGAACATCGAATAGCCAAGCGGAGAATCAACACCAAGGCCAGAAACCAGCGACCAATGATCCTTATAGACGCCCCTCCTACGATACTTCTCTACCACCTTCGCGCTCTGGTACCGCACCACCAAATAATCCTAGGGCGGGCCTTCCTGCGGCGCTACAGTCCGCGATTCAGAGGAGGGAGGCGAGTAATCCGCTTCCGAATCGCGGACCGGGGAGTATGCCGCCACCGCAGAGGAGTGCTACGGCGCCGATGCAGTCGCAGTGGGGTCTGAGTGAGATGAGGAGTGCTTCTGCTGCGCCTCAGCAACAATGGGGGCCTACCGGACCTGGAATGAGAAGTGCTTCTGCTGCGCCGGGTGCAAGGCCTGGGCCTGGGCCGATGCCGGGTCAGCAGCAATGGGAATCTGGAGGACCAAGTATGAGGAGTGCTTCTGCTGCGCCGGAACAGCACCAGCCATGGGGGATTGAACGCGGGCAGAGGAGTGCTTCTGCTGCGCCGGGACAGGGACAGAGGAATGCGTCTGCGCCAACGCCGAGGATGATAGAGGGCGGTTATGGGGGTGAGCATGGGGTGGGACGTCCTAGGGGGAGTGAGGGTGGGTGGTAGATGAGCGGATGATATATTTTCATGAGAGCTGTACCACAGTGTGGAGCTTTTCTTTATACCCTTTTTTGGTTTCGCATTGTTCGAAAAGATGCATGGCCTCACTAGCCAGCAGGTCTCGCTTATGAGGCCTCAACCCGTTTCTTTTTCCGAGCACGGGCATACGTATTCCAAGCCCTTAGGAAGGCGGGTTTGGTATGATGTCTAAGTAGGATTTGAGTAGATACCTTTTCTGCATGATTGAATCTTCGCAGATGTTTGATAGATACCCCTTGAAAGAGATGAATCCTAAAGTATGGTCGATTCTGTGTATGAAGGTGTTGCAGTGATATGCAATGTATGAACATAATAATACAGTCTCCATGATAGAGGTAGGCGTCATTTGGTAAACTTTTTCTCTCACCACCCCCTCTTAAAAACTGACAGCTCCTTCGCTATGGCTCTCTCGCTGAAACATAAGACATTACACCTGAGGCTATTTCCTATCCCCCCTCCCGTGATCATCCGGGAGTCGTGACATGGGAAACGGGAATCCGGTGGTAGTGCGCTGCATATGAGATAGAGGACTGACGGAAGAAAATAGGGGGCTGGGGGGAAGGGACTTTGCATCTTTTGTAGGTCTACGTTTAACGTAGTGGTTTGTGGTCTGGCTGTGAGTTGAGGAACGGGGTGAGACGCGAAGTTACCACAATGGAGAATTGCTTTGGACGGGGTGTAGAGGGCGGGGGAACGGGCATGGTGTGTGTATGCAGGATAGTAGTGGTGCTGCGTAGGTTTTGGGATCTCTTCCCAGATTCGGGCTTGGCGTTATAGCATGGTCGCTGTATTTCCTGTTCCACGTCTCTGCGTCCTTTCTCTCGCTGTGAGGTCTTCCTTCGGGGTGGGTCGGGTTTCCCCTTCTTGCCTTTCGGGCAAAGATATATATATATATATACTCTGCTTTGTAGATTGGCAGTTCAAAAGGGATATATATATAGTATGAGAAGATCTTTCTGCGGGAGTAGGGGGAGACGAATTTCAATGGATTTTGGGCGGGCTTCGATAGGGCAGACTGTCTATGGGAATGGTGGAGAGATGAACCTGTAGTGGGATACGGTGTGAGGGAGACGTAGAGGTGAAATCTGGAATTGGAATTGGCGATGAGCTTAAAGGGGCTGTGCGTTACCATAACTATTAAGCAAAAAATTGGAGAAGTAGTCTGATAAAAAAAGTCGATACAAAAGTCGATACATGTCTACAACGGTACAGCAAGGACTAACAGATAACACCAGAAATAAATCAATACTACCGAAAAGAATTGGCAGCAAAAACAATCAGTGTCGGAAAAAAGTCGAGGGCGGCACACGGAGGTGCATGCGCACATAAATACAACACTATAGCCACCAGCACACGACACACATACACGTCTATAGGAATAAAAACCCAGTTTTGCATAACCTCTCCCGCCACCCCACCCCTTAGGGGCAATCCACCACAACCTCCTCCAGAGACTGCCGGAGTTGAAGAATCTAGACGACTTTTGCATTTCACAAAAGTCGGTGGTCGCATAATTCTTGGGCGTATGGAAGGACGGGGTTCGAGCGGGCTGTGACCCTTTCTCTGATTCTCATTCTGGATATGGATTTCGCTCGTTTAGATCTGCAGGAGAATAAAAGGTACAAAAACATTGTTTACCCTATGATGACTACCAATCCTTTGGCCATACTTCTGGCCGGTACCTATTGTTTTTGAATTGTCGCTTACTTTTATCTACGTGGGGATTTCGGGGTGGAAACTACGAATGAGAATTTGGAGAACAAGGAGATGCTGGTTGGCTGAAATAGAAACTATATGGGTCTGAAAAACGCCGAAGGGTTGCAAGTTGTAGTCAGAGTAGGAATCTTAAAGTTTGCATTCCCTTTAGTAGCCCTTCTCTCTCTCTCTCTCTCTCTCTCTCTCTCTCTCTCTCTCTCTCTCTTTCTCTCTCAGGTATCCACGACCTTTTTTTTGGGAGGGGGTACGGATGATGGAATGTCAGAGTCACAGTTCGGAGGACAGGGAGATGTCTGTCAACAGAAATATGGTGTGGAGGCCGAATGACGCTGAAATGATGGGCGTGGACCCCTAGAGTAGGAATCTCCAACTTCGTATCTATAGTCGGCATACATGATGCAAGGGATAGGGGCGCAATTTTCGGAAGCTTCCCATTCCCCAACACCAGATTACCATTGCAGCTGTATTTCCTTATGGCTCACACCTTTCTGCTTTTTCCACCTCTTTCTGCCCGGTGCCGTGGAGTAGGTACGTTGTCGTCCTGTGGTACCTCGGCTATCGATATGGTACGGGAATGAAAGGAAGGTGGAATTGAGGGAGCTTGGTTAGACGACGTTGACTACCTCGGGACTATATGTATATTCTTATAGAGGTTTTCTAAGCCTTATGAAGGCATATCCCAATTGTGTTTTGCAGTTCGAGGTGACCTTTGTCCTCATTGACGGTGAAATAACCACCTAGAGGGCGGTGTCGTACATAAGACGAGAGGAAACATGTTTTTGTTTCTACCGCTTAAGGATGTGGAAGCACAATGATCGAGTGAAACCACAGTCGCATGGTAAACGTCTTAGTTGGGGAAGACAAGAAAAAGAAAAAGAGAAACTAGTGTTCTGGAACGGAAACTCTGCAAAATATGTCTTTTCCGTATATTTAGGTTTGGTGTGGGCTGTGCGGCTGATTGGATAAAAGAGGGGATGACTTTAGCGCGCGACAAAGAAAGCAGCGGCTGGTCGTGCCGTACAAACAAAGAGTAAGAAAGAAGGTATAGAGAGCAAAAACAAGGTCAGGGAAAGAGATTGTATAACCAGAGAAGAGGAGCAAAGTAGAAGTCCGGCGTTCCGTTTTCGAACAGCCATGCAGCGCAGCGTCCTATTCTCTAGCACTGAGTGCACAGCGTTCAGGTATCGCTCCCCCGCCTGGACAACTTCACCTATGCAACTGAGCCCTCCACACATCTGATTCTCCGTGACTGAACGTCCGTGAAAGAAAATGCAGTATCATGTTTCGCCTGGCCGTATAAAGTATCAAATACCTCGTTTGAGCCAGTGTGTGCTATTTCTCGGATGCCACAATGGAGTACCTCTGAAAGACAGGAACGTACACTACTCTTCACCTTCGGGCAGAAATGCAGAGTTCTGATTACACTGCCTCTCTTGAATGATCCATTGCATGGCCTGTCGTCCCTTCAGGATCAAGTTGCAGTTTCGATGGGTCCACCACAAACGTTCTCACTCGTGAGAGCTGCGCTCAATTGTTTACAGACGAGATTTTTCGCCACTTACGGCCAGTCCTCCACCATATGTGACTTGTAAAACCACGGTCATCCAGATTCAATGGTACCACCCTCTACCTAACCAGTACTTTGGCTTTCAAAAGTGGGATAACAACAAAAAGAGACTCAAAAGGGAGGCAACAGATCGAGGGACTTCATCTGAATAAAAGACGTTGAGTTGGAAAAAATAATCATTAAGGAATGCCCTATTCCAACCGTCAATTTGAGGTGGGACGCGTATTTCGGCTAGAGGCGTGCTGACAGGTACGAACATGAAAAATATCTGCGGTAAGATCGTAAGATCGACGCCAGCGTACCTGTCTTACGTTGGCTGACGGGCGTATAAAGAGTTATTTTGGAGGTCGTCTGACCCCTCACTTTCCGATGATTCTCGCCATTAAGAGAACCCCGCGGTAATTCCTTCGTACAGAAATCGCAGCGACGTGCCTGAAGTGTTGAGAAAAGCAGTGAGACCCGTAGTGTGTAGTGCCGGGACTGTGAGAAGTTGGAAAGTGCGTGTGTTGACTCAAGCCCGGAAGTGCTCGCAACACATCCAGATTCCCCAACTCCTCTAAATGAACCGAGGCGGCAAGGATACCATCCAAAATTTCTTCAGGTTATTTTCTGATTGGCTCGAAGATAAAAAAAAGATAGATTAAAAGGGAAAGCCTTGTCTCCATCGAGAGGAAACAAGAAAAGTGGAAGATGATACCTGTTGGAAAGATTCGAGGAAGAAAAAAAGAAACCTGGGTTTAAAATGTCTTCACTTTGAAGCGACCAGTGTAGCAAGCACATGAACAGGTCGTGTGTGAACAGCAGACCGACCTACAAGGACAACATTGACCTCTCTATCTCATCTGCAAGGAGCCGTTGACGTCGTGCCGACACAGAGAAGTAACCCTTTTTTTTTCGAACTGCCGTCCATCATCAAAGCTCAACGACGATTAAGTCGGATTGATTTCTGGATAACCCGAGGTCTGGAACACGTATCCTATTGATTATTATGGCCTTGTCACAGGGCTGTGGTGAAAACTGGGGTGAGGGAGCATGAGTGGGTAGGAAAAGGGCGAAAAAGAGCGAAAAAGAGCGAAAAAGAGCGCAATTGCAAGCGCCTACGCACTCTGATGGGGTCTGACGTTGCAGATGCAGATTTTAGATTTTAGATGCCGCGTTGTGCCTGCGTCAGTTTCGTTACTTGAGACGGGATGCTTGCGTCACTGGATCGGAACGGACGCGCAACTGTGATCGGACATGTATGTTGAGTTGGGTTGAGCCGAGTTGAGCTAAGATGAGCTGAGATGAGCTAAGATGAGATATGGCATTTTCTGGATCTATGTGTGAAAGAAGCGCTGGGAAGAAGGAGAAGGATGGAGACATTGTGGAGAAATGAAACAATTGAAACATTGACGAGAGAGATGTTTTGGTGCTGAGGTCCTGGAGAATGTTTCGCCCACGACAAATTGGGAGATTCAGGGACAGTAAGTGGTGCGACCAATCAGGGCGACGGATAGGGCCGGTCCCCAACCCACCCAATTTCCATTGTAACGACTGCGGGCCGGAATTCAACGTCGACGAACGTCTGGACCTGCCAAGGCCCAACAACAACAACCCCCTCTTCGCAGCAGTTCATTGTTCATACGCAGTAAGCAAGCAACACGCTGTTCAGTGAGATGAGGATAATCCGGGGGGCGGCATAATCACAAATCACTCCTCACAACAATCTGCAACAATATGCAACAATCTGCAACAATCTGCAACAATCTGCAAAAATATGCGGTCAACGCCGACAGCGTGACGTACACCTTCTCACCGAATTGTTGCGTCACACGTGCTTGTCACTCCTTTGTGCTGTTGTGTCCTCTGCGTATCACTGCTTTCGTTCCTCGTGCTTTGCCCCCTCTGTGTGGCGGCACAATGCGATGAACCTCCTCTTCACGGGTTGTGTGTGCACTGACACACACAGCGAGATGAAACTGACTGGGGCTCCCAATCTGCGCCGGTTCAGGCACACCAATAGGATTCTTTCTCGGCGCCCAGGCCCGCGGATAAGTTGCTTTTCCGGAAGGTGTGCTAGCCCGATACGCCCAAAGTGAATGGTCCGCAGTCGTTGGCGACCGGGGGAGGGATGGGGGGGGGGGGGGGGGGGGGGCCCAACTTTAGGGAGATGAGACACCGCTGTCCCTGAAGGCGGCGTAGCGTGGTTGGTCGTTTTCCTTTTCCTCTTCTCCAGTCCCTTTTTCCTTTCTCTCTTCTCTTTCCCTCCTCGTTTGCTTCCATCACAGAACCTCGATCTCTTTCCCAACGCCTACAGGCATAGTCATTCTCTTTACAGAATTCTCGCGTTCACTCTTTCACGCGAGTCTTGCTGTTTCCAGTCACTCCTTCGACTCAAATCCCGACCGTCTCTTTGTTCTCTTACCGCTTGTCGAACGACCCGTAACGACAATAACATATCATAACCCGCCGCCACCACAATCCAACTTTGCGAAAACCCGATTCCAACCACAAACTCTCCCTACACAATGCTTTACTCCTCTGTTTTGGTGCTGAGCACCCTCGCCATCGGCCAGGCTGCCGCTGGTCACGTCAAACACGCCAGCTTCCACACCCGTCGCACAGCGTAAGCACTCTCTTCCTCGGAGGACAAACCCTTCGCTCGCGCCACCAATAATTAATCATTCTCTACAGTGAGCAGCAGAAGCGCTCCGCTGAGGACGCCGCTCTCATCACTTCGGTCGACTGGAAGAAGGCTGTCGACTGGACCAAAGTCGACTACTCAAACGTCAACTGGGCCAAGGTCAACTACGGCGGCGAGAACAAGGGCAGCTCTTCCGAGACTGCTCCTTCTAGCACCGCCCCCCCCGTTATTTCCGTCCCTTCTGTCGCCAAACAACAGGCTTCCAACACGCCCACTCCCGTCGTAACCCCCGCCTCTTTCCCCTCTCCCCCCGCCTCCGCCTCTGCCTCTCCCTCCACCTCCGCTTCCTCCTCGAAGAATGATGATGACGATGACGGCAAGAAGACCATCGGCGACGTGATCAGCGACATTGGCGATTTCGTCGACGGCCTTGTCGATGACATCAAAGACTGGTTCGCGGACTTGGACATCTGCTCGCTTGGCGAGAACTCCAAGCACAACAACGGCAAGATTTGGCTAGGTGACTCGGGCGACTACACCGCCACCTTCAAGAACAACTACAATGAAGCCGTCATTCTCGTATGCTGGAACAGCCAGGACTTCACTGTCAACACCAAGACGCCGCTCATCACCGTCAAGCTTCCCAAGGGCAAGAAGCAGACGCTTTCTTTCGGTGGGATCAGCGGTGGATGCGCGGCTGCGCACAAGGGCATGGCTAAGTCTGAGTTCGGCGGTCTCAAGCAAACCTGGTTCGAATTCACCTTCGGTGGCCAGTTTCCCACTTTCGACGTCTCCCGTGAGCCCAACATGAAGGGTATCTCGATTGCTGCCACCGCCAAGAAGAGTGGATGCACTTCGGATATGGAGACTTGCGTTTTCCAGTGCGTCAATGGCGGCGACACTTGCGGTCAGGCTGGCGAGTACAAGATGTTCAACGTCCAGGGCAAGAACTGCCACCACAGCGAGGCTATGACGGATGGTGGATGCATGATGGATAATGGTGGTGATCACGTTGATGTTTCTTTCTCTTAAAACCTCCCCAGGGTTGAAAACGAAAGTGTCTTGATCGTGCTTAGGAGTTCGTGTGCATATATCCCCTGACTCGAGCGATAAGGAGTCTCTTTTGCGTCTTTAGCTTTTTCTTCTCAGGTTCATGGTTCAGTTCCACTTACTGAATTCCCCATTCTACGAAATGCGGCGGG